>JAODAL010050535.1:0-27336 GCA_025379985.1 Phyllomedusa bahiana
GCAGCGATTTGCCTGGATAGTGACAGCCGAATAGTCACCAGCAGCAGCAGGACCTTGAGCAGACCTTGAACCAACAGGTTGTGGCCTACTTGGACAGCACTCTGCCACCCCAGTTAGAAGTTCCGCTGGACTACTAGGCAGCCAAACTTGATGTGTGGCCGCAACTTGCCGAGTTTATAGTGGAGAAGCTTTCCTGCCCGGCCAGTAGTGTGGCATCAGAGCGGGTGTTCAGTGCGGCAGGGGCTATAGTTACTGCAAGGAGAACCCGCTTGTCCATGGGAAATGTGGAACGACTGACCTTTGTCAAGATGAATCAGGCGTGGATTGGCCAGGATTTCCACACACCAATGCCTTAGGCGTCAGATTAAATCAGCCATGGGCCTAACCCAAACTTTGAGAAATAAGTCTGGGTTCAAACTACCTGCCACTATTCTGATGCCGCCACCCACCTGATGCCACACATCTGCTGCCAGTTTCTCCATCTGCCTACCACCATCTTTACCAGGGACTGGTATTGCCACCCACCTCCACACTCTGTCATTGTGCTACTCAATGACCTCATGCCGCTGCTGCTGTTGCTGGTGCCGTAGCCTCCACACTCTGTTATTGTGCCACCGTCTGACCTCATGCTGCTGCTGTGGCTGCTGCCGTGACCTCCACACTGTGTCATTGTGCCACTGTCTGACCTCATGCTGCTGCTGCTGTTGATTTCGTGACCTCCAAACTCTGTCATTGTGCCACTCTGTGGCCTACTACTGTTTTTGCCACCTCCAGAATGTAATTGTGGCACTGTCTGAACTCATGCTGCTGCTGTGGCTGCTGCCGTGACCTAGACACTCTGTCATTGTGCCACTGTCTGACCTCAAGCTGCTGCTGTTGCTCCTGCCACGACTTCCACACTCTGTCATTGTGCCACTCTGTGGCCTACTCCTGTTTTTTGCCACCTCCAGAATGTCATTGTGCCACTGTCTGACCTCATGCTGCTGCTGTGGCTGCTGCCGTGACCTCCACCCTCTGTCATTGTGCCACTCTGTGGCCTACTCCTGTTGGTGCCACCTCCACACTCTGCCATTGTGCCACTGTCTGACCTCATGCTGCTGCTGTTGATGACGTCATCTCCACAATGTGTCATTGTGCCACTTTGTGGGCTCCTGATGTTGCTGCAACCTCAAGAATTTGTCATTGTGCCACTCTATGGCCTACTCATGCTGCTGCCAAGTGACCGCTGTCTCACTGGAACACCCTGCGGTTTCCTCATGCTGTTTCCACCCTCACCCCTCTCTGACGTTGCCACTATGTTTGGTTTTCCCCTTCTTTTCACCTGTCAGAAGGAATGGGAAGGATCAGGATTGTCTAGCCAAAAGCAGGAGTGGATACAGAACACAGAAGACATGCAAATATCCATTTACTGGTCATCTCTGTTTTGGATCAACTCCTGTTTGTTTTTGGCCTTAGCAATACTGATGGATTATTGACCGATTGAAAGCGGACACTGACAGATGAAAGGAAGGGCAAAATGATCAGAGACGTCAAAATTACTGCCGCCACCCTCTCCACTCATTCGGGTGGGCCTCTACATGTATCAGCGTTTAGCAGAACAGGTTCTGTCATATTTTGTGATGGTTTAAAGCTCTGGCCTCATGGAGTTACCACTGCTGTGACGTCCTCTTACTGTGCTGCGATCTCTGGCGGCTCCAGTAACCTACTACTGTGTTCTTTGATGCTATGGTAGGCTCTTAGCCCTCAGCTTGTTTTTCCAGCTGGCGCTGCCATGAATTTACCAGGCTGCATTCCCGCCTCAGTTTTTTGGTCAGTTTTGCCCCTGTAAGTGCCCAGGGAATTTTAGAGTGAAGCGATTCTTATAGCCGCGTCAGTCATTTGCGTGTCATACTAAAACACAGCATTGTATGAAGACCAAACCAAGCTCCCTCTGCATATTTAAGCATGACACAACGTTCTACAGCACCCTACAGGCTCTGTGCAGCCAGGAAATAGCAGTTTTTTAACGCGACTCGTTCCGAAGTAATTCGGACCGAAACTAATTTTGTCAGAAAATTTGGCGAAGTCGGCGAACCGAATTTTTAAGAAATTTGCCCATCTCTAGTTACCGGCCTTTCCGAACCCCATGGGTAGGTAAGTTATCAGGAGTCCAGAGGATACACTCCTGGCGGTGCGCTGTGCTTCACAGGGGCCCGAGATACGTATTTGTACACCTGTGTTTGGGGGGGGAATTGTTCACCATCCAGTTCTAGAAAGTTCATTAAAGCAAACCGTTGTTGAGCTGATGTTGGAGTCGTGTTCTTCGTCCGTGACTTCGCTGTATTCCGGTAAGACCGTAGTCGCTGCAGGATATGGTGATCGTTATGGACGGAGCTGCGGCGGAAGATCTTCCCCCAGCGTCAACGGCGCTGGCCCAGAGCCAAGCTCAGGGTGCCCCTAAAGTATCCGCCCAAGTGAGTTATGTCCCTTTAGGGCCACTATTGCAATCCCTCTCCAAATATGACGGGAAAAACAGGACACTGTATGATTTGACAGAAAAGGTGCGTAGCGCAGTTAAAATATGTAACTTAGCTCCGGAACTGGGGGTAGGGATAGCCCTGGGGGCCTTGGAGGGGGATGTTAGGCGGACGTTAATGGTGCGGCCCGAGTCCGAAAGGGAGAAAATATTCTCGCTGTTGAAAGGGACCCAAGGGGGGTATACCAAAGTGGTGCACCTGCGAAGTTACTTTTTCAACCGGCCACAAAGAGAGGGCGAGACTCTCATGCAGTACTCTAATGCCCTACAAGAAACATTGAATGAGATAAGGCGGCGAGACCCAGTGGCTATGGGGACTTTCCCTGAAGTAGATAAGCTACTGAGAGACCAATTCATTGTGTGACTTTACAATTAATCCTTACGTGACAAATTGCATGAGATGACCCAAATGTCTTCTGATCTGACGTTCTACAGTGTTTACTTAGCTGCCGTAGAGAGGAAAGAGGAACCCATGCCCGTAATGGTAAAGGGTGTGACTAGCTCCCAAGCAAGCAGAGAACTGGGGAACGCAGAGTCTTTAACAGATGTGGTCCAGGCTTTTCAAACAGAGTTGAGAGAACTTCAGCTTGAGGTGTCCTAGATGAAGGTGGAACGGCCACAAGCTCCAGAAAGGACTTTGGCTTCCTGCAGCACTCGTTTCAGAGCAGCTCCACAGCGGGTCCTGCTGCAAGAGGTCCATCAGGTGTGAAGAGGTCTAGGGGGCCCCTCTGCTGGGCTTGCCAACAGTATGGCAGAGCCGGGGTTAAACTACTGACCGCCGCAGTAGCTGGACGTCCTGTGGCGGGGCAACAGAAACCAAAGCTCATGCGTGAAGAGTACGATCTTTACGCCAGTAGTCCCGTTATGGAAGCAGAGCTAGAAGGCAGAAAGGTGTCTAGTTGATACTGGATCAGAGTGTACCCTGATGGCCTTGGAGTTCTTTGAGAAACACTTCGGGCACATGATGGAGCCAGAAGATGGAAGCGTCATTAGGCTCACGGCAGCCAACAATGGTGAGTTGGATGTACAAGGGGTAGTTTGGATGAAGGTCCGACTGTTTGGACAAGACATTGGCAAGAAGAGAATCGTGCTGGTGGATCACTCATCGTGGAGGGGAGTGGATGTGACCCAAGGCATGAACGTGCTCAGAGACCTGGATCACCACCTCAATGCCAAAGAGGGTCCAAGATATTGGCAGCGGGCCACCACGCACCGGCCAACTCAGAAGGTCCTGCGACAGATGATGAGGAGCTGCAGTCTGCTGAAGAGCCCCACATCCGGTTGACCCATTGGGCACGTGAAGGTGCCGGCGAAAGCCCTGATCAAGATCCCGCCACGACACGAAAAAAATTTTGATGTTGCCGGTGGGAACCAGACGGAAGTTGAATGGGCTGGAAGTCTTGATTGAACCAGTCTCACGGGAACAGTCACAGGACCGACCACTGGTAGCTCGAGCCCTTGCCACTTTCGTGAGGGGGTGTATATCCGTAAGATGCCTCAATGTCATGGACAGCGAGTTGACCATTCCTGCGGAAACCCTACTAGCTGAAGTCTATGTTCCCGGAGAAGATATCTCCAGACGAGAGGACATCACGCTATGGCTCGACAGGAGGTCGGCCTGTACCTATGCAGTGGGGGTCCAGAAGAGTGAGCCTCCCACGGCGGAGTGGAATGGCCGAGTGATTATGGCTCAGATGGGAATTGACCGCAGGACCCTGACTCCAGGGCAACAACAGCTGCTGGAAGATACCCTTTGGGAATTCCAGGAGGCGTTCTCAAGGCATGATGAAGACTTCAGGTGTGCTTCAACCATTGAGCATGAAATCCCCACGTTTGATGCCCTGCCCATCAGAGAATGGTACAGATAAATCCCACCCAAAATGTACCAGGAAGTAAAGGACATGGTGGCCAGCATGCTGGAGAAACGGATGATTCAAGAGAGTCAAAGTCCCTGAGCCGCTCCTGTGGTTTTGGTGCGAAAAAAAGATTGGAGTCTCAGGTTCTGTGTAGACTACCGGAAGCTAAATGCCCAGACGATTAGTGACACCAATCCCCTCCCGCGGATTGAAGAGTCGCTGTCCGCTCTAGGCCATGCAAAGTTCTTTTTGACCCTCGACCTGGCCAGCGGATACTGGCAGGTACCAGTGGCTGAGAAAAGGGTAGGGCAAAGACAGCTTTCATTCCACCTATTTGGGGCTCCCACGAAATTCAATCGTATGCCGTTTGGGCTTTCCAATGGCTGATGGAGCACTGTCTGGGGGATCTTAACTTTGAGTCGGTGCTGATCTACCTGGATGATGTAGTGGTGTTCAGAAATTCGTTTGATGACCATCTTCAGAAACTGCGGCAGGTTCTGGAACGACTACGGACCATGGGCTTAAGATCAAGCCAATGAAGTGCCAGCTCTTCCAGCAGCAAATAGAGTACTTGGGGCATGTGGTCACTTCGGAAGGGGTATAGTCGGCCCCAGTAAGGTGGAGGCAGTCCAAAACTGGCCTCGGCCATGTACACTACGAGAGGTGTGGGCATTCCTGGGACTGGCCGGGTATTACCGAAAGTTTATACCCTGCTTCGCTTATCTGACGGGCCCCTTAAATGAGCTACTTAGGGATACGGCTGGGGGTCCAAAGAATCGCCCTATTGAGTGGAGACCTTGGCAGCAAGAGGTTTTTGAAGTGGTGAAAGAGGCGCTGACCAGTGCTCCAATTCTGGCCTATGCGCGGTTTGACACCCCCTTTCTGCTGTATACTGACGGAGGTCTACATGGGTTGAGAGCTGTGCTGTCCCAGGTCCAGGAGGGGCAGGAGAAAGTAATTGCCTATGCCAGTCGGTCCTTGCGGGAGTCGGAGCGCAATCCTGACAATTATAGCTCCTTTAAGTTGGAACTGGTGGTCCTGGTGTGGGCCATGACTGAAAAGTTTGCAGAGTACCTGACTGGTGCAGAGGTGACTGTCATGACCGACAACAACCCATTGGCGCATTTGGAGAATGCTAAGCTTGGAGCCCTCGAGCCGAGATGGGTGGCCCGACTCTCAAAATATCAATTCCGCATTAAGTTCCAGTCAGGGAGGGAAAACAGGAATGCCGATGCCCTCTCTCGGGTTCCAGTCAGTCTACCATCCTGCAGCATTGATGAGGAGTTAGAGGACACTGAAATGCCCGACTTTGGCCAGTTCCCTGCATTCCAGGACGTGGCACACTCAAGTGGGGTCGCGTCTGGGATGCCAATGGTGTTGGGAAAGACAGTGGCTGATTGGCAGAGGGTCCAGGATGGTTGCCCAGATTTACAGAAAGTGAAGGGGTGGGTCCAGTCTCAGGTCTGGCCCCGGCCAGAGGAGCAGGCCCAGCTGACTCAGGTGGGGAAAAAGCTGTTGAGGCAGTGGGATAAGCTGAGTGTTTCCCAGGGTCTCCTGTGCCGGACCATCTGCTTACAATCAGAGTTGCAGCACTGACAACAAATTGTTATCCCCATGTCATTGGGACAAGAAGCTGCTCGGGAAGCCCATGAGAGAGGCGCCCATTTTGGGAGTGACAAAACGTATAAGTGGCTTCAACGACTGGTGTAGTGCCCTGACTTGTTAAGCATGGTATCTGAAGCTTGCCTCAAGGTCGGACCTGTGGGTTAAGTAAGAGCACTGAACAGCGGGCTCTTGTCCAGACCATCTGAATATCTGCACCCCTAGAGCTCATAATGATTGACTATGTACAGATTGGGTACTCTGCTTCTGGGCACTCGTACTGTTTGGTCATGACGGATCATTTCACCAAGTACGCCGTGGCTGTACCCATTAGGGATCAGACTGCAGAGTCTGCTGCTGAGGCAGTCTGCAAGCACTTTATACAGGTGTTGGAGTGCCCACAGAGGATGCATTCCATTCAGGGGGCATGTTTCCAAGGGACTTTAATGAGCGAACTGTACTAGCTGTATGGGATTGAGCGTTCCCGTACCACCCTATATCATCGGCAGAGGAACGGAGCTTGTGAGTAGTGTTGAGCGATTATAATCAACAAAGTTGAAATCGGCACGGTTTGTAGGTTGATCGGAATTTTCTGATCACGCGATAATTTAGGTGAGAATCTGCGCACAATCTATTACTATCGCGCCATTTTTCCAGCCCCTTCCTGTCATTTTGGCGGCCAGCAAATCAGCTTAAGCATAAGAGCAGGGTGAGCTGGGTGTGCGACGTCATGACTGTGATGTGTATGGTTGTCATTGGCTGGAAAAATCACATGACCCTCGTTTTACATAAAACAGCCCTTCCCTTTTCCCAGCATCAGTGTGTCAGTGTGTCTCATAAGGGGCAAACGTGTTTTAGCTTTCTCCTCAATAAAAGCTCAGCGACACAGTTTCTCTTTGTTTACACAGACAACTATGCTTTTAGCTGTGAACATTAGAACATAGGTAGATTAGAGAATTTCAGTTCTTAGTTAGATAGGCTGAGCATTTAAAGAAGCATCTAGCGCTGTACAGCCGCGGGAGAATGGGAGCGGGGGGGGTTGCGGGCGAACACGGACAGACAGGCAGGCTTTTGAAAGGAGAGTGTATACTGTGCAGCCCAGCCTGCTTTGAACCTGCAATGAAATGGCTTTTTTTTTTACCAGTTTTTGGCCAGTTTTTGGTGAAATAGTACCTTATATTTTGTTCAGCCCAGTTTTGTTCAAAGACCCACCTTGTGCTTAAATTCGGATACAGAACTTTTCTAATAACTGCAGGTGTATGTCATAGGTGCAAAAACCACCTTTTATTATCCGTACACGATTTAATTAGGTTTTTTCACTTTGGCCCAGGCTATTTTTTTCAAAAACCCACCTTGTACTTACATTATGATACATAAATTTGCTAGTAATTGCTGTTGTATTTCATAGGTGCAAAACCGACCTTTTATTATCCGTACACAATTTAATTAGGTTTTTTTTCACTTTGGCGCAGGCCATTTTGGTTCAAAGACCCACCTGGTACTTACATTAGGATATAGAAATTTGCAAGTAATTGCTTTTTGAAATTTCATAGTCAAAACCCACCTTTTATTATCCGACACAATTTAATTAGGTTTTTTTCCATTTTTGGGGCAGGCCATTTTTGTTCAAAGACCCACCTTGTACTTACATTAGGATACAGAAATTTACTAGTAATTGCTGTTGTACTTCATAGGTGCAAAACCCACCTTTTATTATCCATACACAATTTAATTAGGTTTTTTCACTTTGGCGCAGCCCAGTTTTGTTCAAAGACCCATCCTGTACTTATATTACAATACAGAAATTTGCTACTAATAGCAGGTGTATTTCATATGTGCAAAAACCACCTTTTATTATCCGAACACAATATAATTAGTGTTTTTCATTTTGGGGCGCAGCCCAGTTTGTTCAAAGACCCTCCTTGTACTTACATTAGGAAACAGAAAATTTGCTAGTAATTGCTGTTGTATTTCATAGGTGCAAAACCCACCTTTTATTATCTTTACACAATGTAATTATGGTTTTTTTCACTTTGGAGCATGCCATTTTTGTTCAAAGACCCACCTTTTACTTCTATTATGATACATAAATTTGCTATTAATTGCAGGTTATTTCATAAGTGCAAAAACTCCCTTTTTATTTATCCTACACAATTTAATAGGTGTTTTTTCACTTTGGCGCAGCCCAGTTTTGTTCAAAGACCCATCTTATACTTATATTACGATACAGAAATTTGCTAGTAATTGCAGGTGTATTTCATTGGTGCAAAAACCTCCTTTTCTTATCCGTATAACATTTAAATAGCTTTATTGCACGTGGTGCGGCCATAGTTTTTGTTCACATAGCCACGTTGTACGACAATTCTGATAGAAAAATTTTCTAGCAACTGTTCTCGTTTGTCATTCCTGCAAAAAACTCAATTTTTCATCCGTATAACTTCTGAATAGTTTTATTGGGCTCGCTGAATCTCAGTTTGGCGCAGATAGCGCACTTGTATGATATTTTGTTGAAAACTATCAATTCCTAGTCCGAAAACTATCAATTCCTAGTCCGAAGAACACTGTTGATTTTGTCTTACGGTTCTTCGACCAGACCGCATTTCACAGGTATTCGCTAGAAACATTTCAGTTTCTAATCCTATTTGGCTGTGGGAAATTAGGGGGATTTAAGAATACTGTGATTTGCCGTCTTTTAATAAGTGACTGTCAAAAACTCTTCCATACCTTCATAAATTATTATCTTTCTGAACATGGAGCGAAATGCAGGTGGTAAGCGAGCAAAGAGGGGTGTAGGACATGGAGGGAGAGGTACGAGAGAAGGTTTGCTCCTTCCAGTGCTGGCGAAAACTGCAAGCCAACGGATCGTCGGTTGCAGGACCGTCAAGCCCTTCATCACTGGTCAGGGCCCTGTGAATCCAGTAACGAACAGTGTCGCCAACTTTTTCTTCAGTGGTTAATGCAACCTGCATCCACAGTTTTAAACCCCTCCTCGTCCTCCCAGTCATGGCCACAAATGTCTCATCAGCATCGTCAGCATCCGTCCAACATGAAGTGAAGGCAGCCCAAATGGGCAACTCCTGTATCCACCACTGTGGTAATCCCATTTTCTGAAGACCTCTTTGATGACAAAAGCGTTGGGGTCAGAAGGCATGTTAAAAAGTCAAGAGGCCAAAGGAGGATGATTTTGTCTCTCTGACCCCCAAATTCCTGATGCCGTCAAGGAGGATAAGGAAGTCGGTCAATCGGCAAAAATACCAGGCAGTCGGCAATGCCTTGCAGTGCCTGTTGCTTGTAGTCCCCAGCTCCAGAATGCAGAATGTCAGTACGACCAAGTCACCTTTTGTTGAAGATGATGATACAATTGCGTATCCATCTTGTCTTTCAGCAGAATTTGCTTGCGAGCGCTTCATCTCGGGACGGGGAGGAAGACGAGGGGGATGTGTCAGTACGGCTCCCACCTCAAAAAGGAGAGGGCGGTCGCAGAAGTCCGCTGGAATGATTCCGCTAGCCACGATCAGGGGAAACACCACTCCTCGCTTATCGCCTCGAAAAGGTCAAGGACCTCTCAAGCCGGGGCCTTTTTCAAGAAAGCCTCTGATTCACCCAGCAATGTCATATGCCGCCTTTGGCCGTAAAGCATCAGTAGAGGAAAAGAATCTTAGGTTTAACCACCACCAACATGTCTAGTCACATGCAGCGAATGCATGAGATGAAATGGGGGGAACACTTGGCCAAAAAAGGCCACACCGATGCCGGGTTTTCCAACCACTGTCACACCCTCTGTCTCTGCCTCCTCCTCCTCCGCTACCACCAAGCGTTCCTCAGCTGCCCATTCTCTCAGAGTCATGATCGGGGATCAGCCTCCGCTTCAGCCCCACTGTCGCCCGAGTACCCCAACCCCACCGAGACCCATCCAAACCCCTTCTTGTTCCACCCATTTTGACGACCTGCACGCCGTACAGCTCCCAGTCTAGCAGCCAGCCTTCTGTCTACAGGTTTGGACAGAAGAAACACTTAACCCAAACCTTTCCCAAAGCCAAAAGCCTCAATGTGGGAAATTGCCAGGCTTTGGCCTTGGAAATGTTCCCTTTTTTCCGTCTGGTGGACACAGATGGGTTCCGCCACATCATGACCCTTGCCTGCCCCCAATATCAGATTCCGTCCCTGCTCTGGCCAGCCACGTGTCATTTAAAATTTCAAGCGCATTGTCTGCATCTGTGTCCGGCAAACTCCATCTGACCACCGACACATGGACTAGTAAGCACGGCCAAGGCTGCTATATCTCTGTGACAGCTCACCCAGTGAGCTGGGTGGATGTCTCTGGTGGTAACGATGGCTCTCAGGCTCGGCGCACGCTCTTCAAAACCGCAGGGATGGTGCAGGGTTCTTTCCCCAAAGGTCCTCTGGTGGAATCACGTGCCCATAGAAACTAGGCTGTGTTGAAATGAATCTGTCTTGGGAACGTCCACACACAGGTCAGGAGCTGTGGACGGCTCTCCGCAACGAGACAGAGCGCTGGCTTGGTGACAAGAACCTTGTGCCAGGCACGGTGGTGTGCACTCATGGTCGAAATCATCTGGCTGCCCTTAAGATCGGTTGGCTGGAGCACATCCCTTGCCTGGCACACGTCATGAACCTCGTCGTCCAGAAATTTCTAAAGCGATACCCTGGTCTGGACTGCCTGCTGAGGAAGGCTCGAGCTCTGAGCTCACACTTCCGCCGTTCGCACACTGCTTCGTCCCGCCTGGATGCATTACAGCGTCAGCTCGGCCTCCCCGTCAACCATCCCATTGTTGACGTGGCAACACGCTGGAATTGCACCCTACACATGCTCCAGCGACTGTGGCAGCAGCGCAGTGCCATTACACAGTACGAAGTAACACATGGCCTGACAAGCAGCTGTGTGGACCATGGGGTGTTGAGCCACCGGGAACGGAGGGAGGTGAAAAAAGCTCTGCACCATCCTTGCCAGTTTTGAAGAAGCCGCCAAAATGGTCAGTGCGGACAAAGCCCTTTGTTAGCATGACATTTGGTGATCTTTTGTTCTGGAACGATCGTTGGACACTCTGAAACATCAGGTCCCACCAGCGAGATGGACACAGATGCGGACACGGAGCCTTTCTCTCCGTCGAATCCAGAAGGCCCGACAGTTTCACAATTTTATCAGTCTTCATTAGGCAGTGGTTCGGGGACCAGGGCTAGTGCAAGGCGGCGCCTCAGCTCTCAGGGTGCATCATCTGAGGCAAGTCAGGGCTGTGTTGAAGCTGTGCCGTAGGAAGCGGAGGAGGTATTCGTGGACACCGACGTTACCGATGTCCCTGCCTTGGAAAGAGGTTGCCGCGAATTTGAGTTGGAGGAGGAAGATGAGGAAGATCAGTTTGCTAGTGCCCCTCGCCCCAGAGGCTTGGGAAATCAAGGCTTCATCTCTCACATGAGTGCTTGGATGCTCCATTTCCTCCAAATAACAACAGTTACTGGGTGGCCACCCTCCTCGATCCCCAGTACAAAACAAAACTCAGCACTTTCCTTCCACCCACCCAAATAGAGAGTAAAATGCAGGAAATGGAATCTTGCTGATTGATCAACTGGGGAAATCTGTTGCGTCTGCTTCACTTCTTCAAATGTCATGGGGAAAAAACATCAGCAACGCGACAGCAGTAGAGGGGCCAAGTAAGCCGTAGCGGCAGCAGCAGCAGGCAAGGTGGGAGAAGCCTAATGGGTGACCTCTGGCAATCTTTATTTACCAACCCCCACCAACGCATGTAATGCAGGGCACACATACAACACACAGAGACCCCTTAAGATCAGGTGCACCCTTTTTTTGGGATGTGTTCCGGACCCCAAAAAGACTTCTGGTATCCCAAAATGGATGAATGGCCCGAGCTCGCTCGCCACGCCATAGAGGTGTTGTCCTGCCCAGTAGCCAGCGTCATACCTGAGCAGACGTTCAGCACAGCTGGAGGAGTCATTACAGATAGTGTTGAGCGATTGCGTTGGCCATCGACATCGGGCGATGGGATAAGGGCGACCACAGGGGGTTCCTAGGCCCAAATTTCACTCAGGCGAGTGAAGAAATTTCGCCCCCCCCCCCATGTAACATAATGCCACCCCATAAAACACAGTGCATCACCAGCAACCAAAGCCCAAATATACCGAAAGCTTTACCACAATGTGCAACATCTAAAATTACTGGATAAGTCGAACAGTTACCAAATAACACCGCTACACCAACCAGAAGCCCAAGATCACTAAGACCACATATCACCAACACACAGTGACCGAATACTACAAACTGACCATTACTGAGTATAAACCATTATACTTCAACCTATATTACCCCCATACAGTGACCATACAGTGGTGGGTACCAGTGTACACAGGCTCTGCAGACATATTGATGATAACAGTAAAGTTACATCTAGTAACTCACAGGAGAAGTCTCTGAAGAGTTGTTCTCTTTCTCTTCTTCTTCTTTTCCATCTGTCCCAGACGCCATGATGACTACTCTCGACTCTTCACTGTAAAATTAAGACTCCTCAATTTATCAGCACTTCTCACCAATTCCTATCTCTATACAAACTCCCCATCTATTGCACCTCATATGGTAGCCATGTAATATGCCCCCTGTAGCCATTTAGTAGCCCCCCAAAAGCCACGTATTTGCCCCCTATACCAGTGATGCCCCAATAAGCCGTAGATGCCCCCTGTAGCCAGTGATGCCCCTGTAGCCATTTATGCCCCTGTAGCCAGTTTATGCCCCCTGTAGCCAGTTGATGCCCCTGTAGCCAGTTGATGCCCCCTGTAGCCAGTTGATGCCCCTGTAGCCAGTGATGCCCCCTGTAGCAAGTCATGCCCCTGTAGCCTGTTGATGCCCCCTGTTATCAGTAGATCCCCCTGTAGCCAGTGATTCCCCCTGTAGCCAGTGATGTCCCCCTTGTAGCCAGTGATGCCCTCCTTGCAGCCAGTGGTGCCCCCCTTGTAGCCAGTGGTGCCCCCATTGTAGCCAGGGTGCCCCCATTGCAGCCAGGGTGGCCCCCTTGCAGCCAGGGTGCCCCCCTTGTAGTCAGGATGCCCCCCAGGATGCCACCTTTGCAGCCGGTGTGTCCCCCTGGCTGCCAGGGGGCCCCCCTTGTAGTCAGGATGCCCCCCAGGATGCCTCCCTTGCAGCCAGTGTGTCCCCCTTGTAGCCAGGATGCCCCCCTTGCAGCCAGGATGCCCCCCAGGATGCCCCCCTTGCAGCCAGATGCCCCCTTGCCAGTCAGGAATCCCCCCTTGCAGCCAGTGTGCCCCCCCTCGCAGCCAGGATGCCCCCCTTGCAGCCAGGTTGCCCCCCTTGCAGCCAGGATGCCCCCCTTGCAGCCAGGATGCCCCCCTTGCAGCCAGTGTGCCCCCATTGTAGCCAGGGTGCCCCCATTGCAGCCAGGATGTCCCCCAGGATGCCCCTCTTGTAGCCAGGATGCCCCCCAAGATGCCCCCCTTGCAGCAAGGATGCCCCCCCTGGATGCCCCCTTTGTAGCCAGTAGATGCCCCTCTAAGTAATTCTAAAATAAGAAAAGAGTACTCACCTCGTCCGCGCGTCCCGGTCCCGGAGCTGCTGAACGCTGGGAGCTTGCTGAGCTGTAAAACGGCGTGACGTCATCCATGCTGCTACGCTGCGCGCAGCTCCCAGAGATCTCCTCGGCGGCAGAGCTGCCAGCCGAGGAGATCGACTCGCAGGGAGAGCGGTGAACGCTGTGCGCCCCCTGCGACGCTGAGTATGTATCGGCGCTCAATGAACGCCGATACATACATGGGAGGAGGCGGGACGGGAACGATCCGTCCCGCCTCCTCCTTGCAGCTGCTGCTGGCTCTGCGCGACTGTTATAAAACAGTCGCGCAGAGTCAGGGGCGATCCTCCGGCCCCTAGGAACGGCCCTGGTCGACCATCATCGACCAGATAGTCGATAGTGAGCAGTCGATTATGAGCGATGACCATTAAAGTCTCTGAGTAAGCAACAACAGCCTTCATATCTTACATCCAAACAGTAGCTGGATAAGCTGGAATTAACATCCACAACAGTTGTCAATGGATACGTGCTACATCTTAGGCAACACACATAGGTATAAAAGCCACAGAAAAAAAACACAACAACATTCACTATCCCACTGTCTTTGGTACACAGCATGACCCTTAAACCTGCATCACACCCATAACAAATTAAAAAGTGCCAGAAGCATATGATTTTGAACCATCATTTACTTGAACTGGACATTGAATAGTCCCTGTTTCCTGGAAACGCAGCGAGAGGCCCCAAACCTGGCATACCCCCAGATTAAAATTGCCTGGAAAAAAGGAGTCTTTCAACCACCAGTTTAGTTTTCACTGGACATTGACTAAATATCTTGTCCCTGTAACCACAAAATGACCATTACACTGTCTAAACCCCCAGATACAAAGTGCCTGAAAAAAGGAGTCTTCAAAACCACCATTTTTAGTTTTCACTGGACATTGACAATATCTGCCCTGTACCGCAGAAGACCATTACAACCTGTCTGAACCTCCAATTCAAAGTGCCTGAAAAAAGGAGGTTTTGAGGTCTTTTCAATAAACCACCATTTAGTTTCACTGGACATTGACTATATCTGTCCTGTAACCAGCCAGAATGACCATTAAACCTGTCTGACCCCCAGATTCAAAAGTGCCGGGGAAAATGAGCTCTTTCAACCACACATTTTAGTTTCACTGGACATTGACTATACCTGTCCCTGGTGCCACAGCATGAGCCCCAAACCTGCATGTCTCCCCCAGATTTAAAAGTGCCGGAAAAAGGATCTTTCAACCCACCATTTTAGTTTCACTGACATTAACTGATCCTGTCCTGAGTAGCGCATGCCCTCCGTATAGTGCGGACCAATTGAAGCTTCACTTGGAAATACGGTGGTTTATACGCACCTGTTTTCCACCCAGTGCCCTTATTCCTTGCATTAAATTTTTCCCATTATTTGAACCAACGTGCTGGAGGAAATTGTCTCTGTACTTTGTTCTCTGTCCATGCTCTCATACTTCCATGTCCCAAAATAACCTACAATCTGGTCAAGTTTCCTGTACCGTCCCTTGTAAAATTCTCTAGAGGAATTTTTTTACAGCTATTTTGTAACATGCAAGTTTTTTTTAGTAGTTTTAATTCTATGAAAACAATCAATTTTAAAATAGTATGGAAATTCCACCAAGTCTTTGTTTCTCTTTTAATGTATTAAATGGTTGTCTCAATTACAGGGATTGATACTAAGTTTAAATATCGTGCAAAAACAAGTCATTTGGCAATATGTTCAATAACAGATGACTACCTATTCTGTTTCTGACAGCACCATCACCCTTATGCCCGGAGTGACATTTGTGAAGAACAAATGTCTTTTAGAAACAACCTTTTTTTATATTAGGACCTGTAGTATATCGCATTTCAAAGCAAAATGCCCCGCAAAAATTCAAAGCATGACCTTGGAGCCACTTTGGACAATTGTGCAGAACAAATGTCTGTTAGAAACACCATTTTTTTTATAATAGGACCTGTAGTATATTTCATTTCAAAGCAAAATGCCCCAAAAAAGTTCAAAGCAGACCCTTGAGCCACTTTGGAAAATTGCGAAGAACAAATGTCTGTTTAGAAACCAAAAATTTTTTTATAAAAAGGACCAGTATTAAAAGCTGCCATTTTCTAAAGGCAAAATGCCCCCAAAAAATTCAAAGCAGAACCCTTGACCCACTGTGGGACAATCTGTGAAGAACAATTGTCCTGTTAGAAACAACATTTTTTTTATAAATAGGATCCTGTAGTATTGCTGCATTCTTAATAGCAGCATGACCCAAAAAATTATAAAAATGAACTTCTCAGCCACTGTTAAAAAATTGTGAGGGAGAAATGACACTCTAGAAGACCACATTTTCTGTTCCAAAGACCATGATTATATGCTGTATCTCACAGCTATCATGACCCCAAAAAATTATAAATATGACTTCTCAGCCACTATTAAAAATTGTGAAGAGAGAAATAGGGTCACTTAGAAGCCCACATTTCTGTTCCAAAGTACCATGATATTGTTATATCCACAGCTACATGCCCCAACAAATTATAAATATGACTTCTCAGCCACTAATAAAAATTGTGAGGGATAACTGCACTTAAAAGGCCACATTTCTGTTCATAGGACCATAATTATAGCTGTATCTCACAGCAACATGACCTCAAAACCATTGACAATGCGAAAACTCCTAAATATAAAGTGGAGTAAATGGAATACGGGTGTTGACATGAAACCTTGCTGTCTTTTACCAGTCTCCTCACAGTAAAACCAGCAAAATGAACTGTTTGGAAAAGAGAATAAAAATATGCAGTAAGAAAATGATCTTTTAAAAAAAAAGTTTTTCAAGAGGACCATTTTCTGTTTGAAGAGGTAATGTGAAGTAGACAGGCATCTAATCGGTGACTCTGGCAATTGGGCCGATACAACCACATCAGAGATTCCATTCCTGATTCATCTGATGTAAAGTCAAACGATCCACATTATCTGTGGAAAGTTTGATGCGGTTGTCTGTATACACCTCCAGCTGTGCAGAAGTCCGCTCAGATATGACGTCTGTGCTGCTGGCAGTACAACCCTTCATTGGGCGTGACGACCAGCTCGGCCATTCGTCAATTTTGGATACCCAGAAGTCTGTATTGTCCAGAACACATACAAAAACATCGAGTTTGAGAACGCACGATAGTCGTGCACCCATGATCTTGAAGCTGGTCTCTGTATGTTTGGATATGTGCCCTGCTTGCATGCGTATGGTTGAGGAGGTAAAACCAAAGATTGCCAGAGAGTCAGCCATAAGGCTTCTGCCACCTTAGCCTGCTGCTGCCTGCTGCGGCCGCTACGCCTACTTGGCACTCACCTACTTGCTGTCAACGTCGCCGATGTTGTTCCACCGTGACATTTGAGGGAAAACGTGAACAGCACGCAACACAGAAGTCTCCAGTTGATAAACCAGCAAGGCTTCCATAGCCTTGCATTTTACTCTCTATTTTCCGTGCGTGGAAGAAAGTGCTGAGTTTTGTTTTGATCTGGGGATCCCAGGAAGGTGGTGGGGGGCCACCCAGTAACTGTTGTTCATTTGATGGCCTTAAAGCGAAGGGATATCATGTTGGAGTAAATGGAGCATCAAGCACTCATGTGAGAGATGGAGCTTGAATTCCCAAAGCCTCTGGCTCGAGGGGCACTAGCAAACTGATCTTCCTCATCTCCTCCGCCGCCTCAAATTGCGCCAAACCATCTTTCCAAGGCAGGGACGTCCGGGTAACGTCAGTGTCTAGGAATAACTCCTCCTTCTCCTCCTCCTCCTCCGCTTCCTAACGGCAACAGCTTTCAACACAGCCCCTGTGACTTGCCTGAAGATGATTGCACACTGAGAGCTGATCAACCACCTGGCACAGCTCGGGACCCCGAACCACTGCCTAATGAAGACCGTGAAAATTGTGAAAACACCTGGGTGTCGGCCGTGGTGTGGATTTGGACGGAGTAGAAAGACTCCTGACCGCATCTGTGTCCCGTCTCCCCCTCCTCCGTCCTGGCGGAACCGTGTTTCAGAGTGTCCAACATCGTTCCAGGAACCTAAGATCACCACAATGCTCATGCTGACAAGGTCAATTGTCTGCACTGACCATTTGGAGGCTTCTTCAAAACTGGCAAGGATGGTGCATGTAGCTCTTTCATCACCCTGGACTTCCACTCTGTCGTGGTCTCAACACCCCGAGTTCCGCACGCTGCTTGTCAGGCCATGTGGTCACTGCTCGTACGCGTAATGGCAATGCCGCTCTGCCAGCAGATCGCTGTAGCATGTGTGATGGGTGGAATCCAGCGTGTTGCCATGTCACACAATGAGACGGTTTGACGGGGAGTCCGAGCTGACCTGCAACACGCAGCCAGCCGGGACAAGGCAGGGTGCGAACAGGCGAAGTGCGAACTTAGACCTTCGAGCCTTCACCTCAGCAGGCAGTCCCAGACCCGGGTTAGGGCCTTTAGAAATTTCTTGACGCCAGAGGTCAGTGAACAATGTGCCAGCAGGGATGAGCTCCAGTCTAGCCGAACTTATGGCGGCCAAGCAGATTAAGCCCCGTTATCCACACCACCATTGCCTGGCACAAGGTTCTTGGCACCCAGCCACGCTCGGCAGGGGTTCCCTCGTGCAGCGGAGAGCCGTCCACCAGCTCCTAGACCTGTGTGTGGACGGTCTCCAAGACAGATTCATTTCAACACGGCCTGTTTCTCCTGGCACGTGTATGCCACCATAGGACCTTGGGGGGAAAAGAACCCTGCACCATCCCTGCGGTTTTGAAAAGCGTGCGCCGAGCCTGAGAGCCACCGTCCCCCCCAAGGAACATCCACACGCCAGCACACCCAGTAGCTGTCACCGAGATATAGAGCGGCCTGTGCCGTTGCTTACTATTGTCCGATCGTGTGCGGTGGTCCAGAAGGACTTTCCTTTCCCTGTCCACCAGATGCAGACAACGCGCTTGAAATTTTTAGAATGACACGTGGCTGTCCGAGGTCAGGGATGGCTTTTCTGGCAAAGAAATGCTGGCTCGGCATCTTGTATTGGTGGGCAGGCAAGGGGGGCCATGACTGCGGAACCCATCAGTGTCCCAGCCAGACGGAAAGTGCAATAGTTACCAAGGCCAAAAGCCCTGGCAATGCCGACATTCCAGGCTTTTGGCTTTGGGATGGTTAGGGTAAAGTGTTTCTTCTGCTCCCAAACCTGGAATGACAGAAGGCTGGCTGCTAGACTTGGCCGCAGAACGTCGTGCAGGTCGTCAAACTGGCGGAATGGAGAAGGGTAGGGAGGGTCTCTGGTGGTGTTGGTGGACTCGTGCGACCGGTGGAGGGCTGAAGGCGGAGCTGAACCCTGATCAATGACTCTGAAAGACATTGGAAGCTGAGGAACTGCTTGGGAGGTGGGGAGGAGGAGAGGCGAGACAGAGGGTGTGACAGGGTTGGAGGCCCGGCGTCGGTCTGGCCTTTTTTTGTGCCCTTGTTGCCAAAGCGAGGGATACGCGAGGAGCCTAGGGTTTGCGCCGACCGTAAAGGCTGGCGAATCATATCAGCGTACTTTGCGACCTCCTCTCCCTTTGAGGCGGAACCCGTACAGGACACTCACCCCATCGTCTTCCTACCTCGTCCAGTGATGAAAGTGCTCGCAAGCAAATTTTGCTGAAAAGACCACGTTGGATCCGCATTGTCTCATCAATCATCATCAACACCGGTGATCTTCGTCGTCCTGAATTTTGCATCCATGAAGCTGCGGGCTACAAACGAAGATGACTGCAAGGCGTTGCCGACCGCGCCGGAATTTTTGACGATTGACGCGGCTTCCTTCTCCTCCTCTGATGGCATCAGTATGCTGGGCGTCAGGAGCAGAAAAAAATAAACCCTTTTTGGGCCTTTGATCTTTTAACATGCCTTCTGCCCCCAAACCGCATTTTTTTAATAAAAAGGGGTTTCTTAAGAAAATGGATTATCCACAGTGGTGGGTAAAACAAGTTAAACATTTGGGCTTTCTTTCTTTGTTGGACGGATGCGGGTTTGGTTTCGGGATGACGTTTTTTGGGGGGGCCGGGGGAAATTTTTTGGGACGGGAGGTAAAAATGCTGGATGCAGGGTTCCCTTTTAACCACTGGAGGAAACATTTTGGGGGGACGCTGTTCGTTAGGGAGAAAAAAAGGGGCCCCTGCCCCAGCGAGGGACAGGCCTGACGGTCCTGCAACTGACGATCCCCCTGGCTTGTTGTTGTCGCCAGCACTGAAAAGGGAAACCTTTTACTTCCCCTTACCTCCATGCCCCTACCCCCTTTTTTGCTCGCTTACCCCCCCTAAATTTTTCGCTCCATTTTCCCAAAAAATAAAAATTTGAGGGAAAGGGGGGAAAAAGTTTTTGGGAAAGTCTCTTATTAAAAGACGGCAAATCACAGCTATTTCAAATCCCTCAAATCAAAACAAAATTGCTGGGGGTTAAAATTTTTAACGCAAAAATAAAATCCCATCAACAAAAAATGGCCCGCGACCAAAAGTGAAAAAAAAAAAAGTATTTGGAAAAAAGTATTCTTATAATACAAGGTTATTTTTTTGGGAAACTAAACAATTCACCTGTGGTGACTATAAAATTTTCCCTATTCAAATTTAAGTGCAAGCTGCCTCAATGAACGAAAAACTGTAGTGGCCAAAGTCCCAAAAAAAACGTATTGTTATGTATTTGTATAATACAAGATATTTTTGGCACCCTTTTAATTTCCTGTGGTGATAAAACAATTGTGGATTCAAATTTTTAAATGGAAAAGGGGACATAATTTTAACCCAAAGGGGGATATGGGGAAAAATTTAAAATGAACAAACCCATCTGAAAAGTATACTGATAAAAAAAAGTGGAGTTTTGCACCCAACAAAAAGAACCCGCAGTTTCTAGAAAAGTTGTTGTATCCTAAAAAGTTTAAGGGGTGCCCTAATCCAGGAAATATTTCCCAAAAGAAACTGTTAAAAATAAAGCTATTGCAGTGCTTTTCTACACAAGTCTTGGTGAACTTTATCCGTATTCTTTATAGAGCTTGTCTAATTGTATAAAAAATATTTTTTTTGGCAAACCCTTTTAATTTACCTGTGGGGGACTACAAAAATTGTTTGGGTTCTTAAATTTTAAATGCAAGGTGGATATTTCAAAAAAAATGGAATGGGCAATATTGAATGAACACCTATCTGAAAATTTATACTTGATAATAAAAGTGGATTGGAGTTTTGCACCTAACAAAGAGGACCTGCAGTTACTAGAAAGATGTGTAACCTATAAGTTCAGGCTGCCCAATATCAGGAAATATTTCAATTAAAAAACTGTTAATAATTAAGCTATGGACATGCAGTGTTCTACACTAAGTCATTGATGAAACTTTATCCAGTATTCCTTTATAGAGCTTGATTATATTCGTATAATACAAGATATTTTTGTGAGAGCTTTCAATTTCACCTGTGGTGACTTCAAATTGCTGGATTCTAATTTAACTGCAAGGTGGATTATCAACAAAAAGTGGACAATGGGCCAAATTGAAAGATGAACACCTATCTGAAATGTTTATGATAATAAAAGTGGAGTTTTGCACACATAAACAAAGAGACCTGCAGTTACTAGAAACGATGTGTATCCTATAAGTTCAGGCTGCCCAATATACAGGAAATATTTCAATAGCAAAAACTGTTTATTAAATAAAGCTTATTGCAGTGTATGTCTACCACTTAAGTCTTGAGTGAACTTTAACCGAGTATTTCTTATTAGAGTTGTCTATTCGTAATAATACCAAGATATTGTTTTGGCACCCTTTCTGATTCACCTGTGGTACTGCAAAATTGCTGGATTCTAATTCTAACTGCCAAGGTAGGTTTCTTATCAACAAAAGTGGAATGAGCCAAAATTTGAAAAAATGAACACCTATCTGAAATGTATACTGATAATAAAAGTGGAGTTTTGCACCTCAAAACATAAGAAACCTGCAGTTCCTAGAAAAGATGTGTTATCATATTAAGTTCAGGAGCTGACAATATTGATGAAATTATTTCAATAGAAAAATGTTAATAATAAAGCTATTGCAGTGCAATGTTGCTACATTACGTACTTGGTGAACTTTATCCAGTATTCTTTATAGAGTTGTCTATTCGTATATTACAAGATATTTTTGGCAATCTTTCAATTCACTGTGGTGACTACAAATTGCTGGATTCTAATTTAACTGCGAAGGTGGATATATCAAAACAAAAAGTGGAATAGGGCAAAAATTGATAAGAACACCTATCTGAAATGTATACTGATAATAAAGTGGAGTTTGCACCTAACAAGAAGACCTGCCAGTTACTAGGAAAGATGTGTATCCTATAAGTTCAGGTTGCCCAATATCCAGGAAATATTTCATTAGAAAACCTGTTAATAATAAAGTATTGCAGTGCAATGTCTACACTATGTCTTGGTGAAACTTTATCAGTATTCTTTATAGAGATGTCTAATTCGTGTATAATACAAGATATTTTTGGCACCTTTCAATTCACCTGTGGTGACTTACAAAGTTTGCTGAATTCTAAATTTATACTGCAAGGTGGATATATAACAAAAGTGGAATGGGCCAAAATGAAATGAACACCATCTGAAATGATAACTATAATAAAAGTGGAGTTTTGCACCTAACAAAAGAGGATCCTGCAGTTACTAGAAAAAGATGTGTAACCTGTAAGTTCAGGATCTTGCACAATACCTCCAGGAATATTTCAATAAAAACTGTTTAATAATAATGCTATTGCAGTGCAGTGTCTACACTAGTCTTGGTGACTTTATACAGTATTCTTTATAGAGCGGTGTTATTCCGTATAATACATAGATTTTTTTGCACCTTTCATTCACCTGTGGTGACTACAAAATTCTGGATTCTTCTTTTACACTGAAGGAGGATATATTCAACAAAAGTGGAATGGGCAAAATTGGAAATTGAAACCTATCTGAATGTATACTGATACTAAAAGTGGAGTTTTGCACTAACCAAAGAGACCTGCTTGTTACTAGAAAAGATGTGTATCATATATGTTCAGGAACTGCCCAATATACAGGAAATATTTCAATAGAAAAAGTTAATATATAAAGATAGTGCAGTGCAATGTCTACACTAAGTCTTGGTGTACTTTATCCAGTATTCCTTATAGAGTTGTTCTATTGTATATTACAAGATATTTTGGGGCACCTTTCAATTCACCTGTGGTGACTACAAAATTGCTGGATTCTAATTTAACTGCAAGGTGATATATCAAGAAAAGTGGAATGGGCAAAATTGAAAATGAACACCTAATCTGAAATGTATACTGATAATAAAATGTGGAGTTTTGACCTACAAAGGAGACCCTGCAGTTACTAGAAAATAATGTGTATCTATACGTTCAGGCTGCCCAATATCCAGGAAAAATATTTCAATAGAAATAACTGGTTAATAATTAAAGCTATTGCAGTGCAATGTCTACACTAAGTCTTGGAGATTTTATCCAGTATTCTTTATAGAGCTTGTCTATTAGTCTATAATACAGATACTTTTTGGCACCTTTCAATTCACTGTGGTGACTACAAAAATTGATGGATTTCTAATTTAATTCAAGGTGGTGGATATATCAACAAAAGTGGGATGGCCCATAATTGAAAATGAACAACTATCTGAAATGTTATAATGATAATAAATGTGGAGTTTTGCAACTATCAAGCGGACCTGCAGTTACTAGAAACAGATGTGTATCCTATAAGTTCAGGCTGCAATATCAGGAAATATTACTATAGAAAACTGTTTATAATAAAGCTATTTGCAGTGCAATGTCTACAATAAGTCTTGGTGAACTTTATCCAGTATTCTTTATAGAGCTTGTCTATTGTATAAACAAGATATTTTGGGAACTTTCAATTCACCTGTGGTGACTACAAAATTGCTGGATTCTAATTTAACTGCAAGGTGGATATTATCAAACAAAAGTGGAAATGGGCAAATGAAAATGAAAAACCTATCTGAAATGTATAATGATAAATAAGTGGGAGTTTTTGAACCTACAAAGGAGACCATGCAGTTACGAGGGAAAAGATGTGTCATCCTATAAGTTCAGGGCTGCCCCCCCAATATCGCAGGAAATATTTCAATAGAAAACTGTTAATAATAAAAGCTATTGCAGATGCAATGTCTACACAAAGTCTTGGTGAACTTGTAGTCAGTATTCTTTATAGTGATTGTCTATTCGTATATACAAATATTTTTGGACCTTTCAATATCCACCTGTGGTGACTACAAAATTGATGGATTCTAAATTCAACTGACAAGGGTGGGATATATCAAGAAAAGTGGAATGGGCAAAATTAAAATGAACACCTATCTGACATTGTTATTACTGATAATAAAAGTGGGTTTTGCACCTAACAAAGAGGACATCAGTTATAGAAAAAGATGTGTATCATATAAGTTCAGGCTGCCCAATAATACAGGAAAATATTTCAATAGAAAAACTGTTAATAATAAAGCATATGCAGTGTGAAATGTCTACACCTAAGTCGTGGTGAACTTATCAGTATTCTTTTATAGAGTTGTTCTATTCGTTTAATACAAGATTTTTTTGACACCTTTCATGTCACCTGTGGTGACTCACAAAATTGCTGGATTCTAATAACTCAAGGTGGATATATCAGGAAAAAGTGGAATGGGCAAAACTGGGAAAATTGAACACCTGTCTGAAATGTATACTGATAATAAAGTGGAGTTTTGCAGCCTAAACAAAGAGACCTGCAGGTATAGAAAAGATGTGTATCAATAAGTTCAGGATCTGCCCAATATCCAGGAAATATTTAAATAGAAAAAACTGTTAATAATAAAGCTATTGCAGTGCAATGTCTACACTAAGTCTTGGTGAACTTTATCCAGTATTCTTTATAGAGCTTGTCTATTCGTATAATACAAGATTTTTTTTGGCACCTTTCAATTCACCTGTGGTGACTACAAAATTGCTGGATTCTAATTTAACTGCAAGGTGGCTCTATCAACAAATCTGGACATGAGGCAAATTGAAATGAACACCTATCTGAATATGTATACTTGATACTAAAAGTGGAAGTTTTGCACCTAACAAAGAGACCAGCAGTTATAGAAAAGATGTGTTATTCCTATAACGCTTCAGGCTGCCCAATATCAGGAAATATTTCAATAGAAAAACTGTTAATATTAAAGTCTATTGCAGGTGCAAATGTCTACCACTAAGTCTTGGTGAACTTTATCCAGTATTCTTTAAGAGCTTGTCTATTCGTTAGAATACAAGATATTTTTGGCACCTTTCAATTCACCTCGTGGTGACTACAAATTGCTGGATTCTAATTTAACTCGCAAGGTGGATATATCAAGATAAAGTGGAATGGGTGTGGGCCAAAATTGAAAAATGAACACCTGTCTGAAATGTATACTGATAATAAAAGTGGAGTTTTGCACCTAACAAGAGACCTGCAGTTACTAGAAAGATGTGTATACTATAAGTTCAGGCTGACCCAATATCACAGGATATATTTCAATAGAAAACTGTTAATAACTAAAGCTAATTGCAGGGCAATGTCTAGATAAGTCTTGGTGAACTTTTATCCAGGATTCTTTATAGAGCTTGTCTATTCCGTATAATACAAGTTTTTTTTTGGCACCTTTCCTCAATTCACCTGTGGTGACTACAAAATGCTGGATACTAATTTAACTGCAAGCATAGGTGGATATATATCAACAAAAGTGGAATGGGCAAAATTGAAATGAACACCTATCTGAAATGGATCTGTTAATAAAAGTGGAGTTCTTGCACCTAACAAAGAGACCTGCAGTTACTAGAAAAGATGTGTATCCTATAAGTTCAGGATGCTCCAATATCCAGGAATATTTCAAATAACGAAAACTGTTAATAATAAAGCTATTGCTGTGGCAATGTCTACACTAAGTCTTGGTGAAACCTTTATCCAGATTTCTTTATAGCGCTTGTCTATTCGTCATAATACAAGATATTTTTTGTGCAACCTTTTCAATTCAACCTGTAGGTGACTACATAAATTGGCTGGCATTCTAATTACACTTGCAAGGTGGATTATGATCACAAAGGGAATGGTGCAAAATTGAAAATGACACCTATCGAAATGTTATACTGATAATAAATGTGGATTTTGCACCTAACAAAGAGACCGCAGTTACGAGTAAAAGTGTGTAATCCTATAAGTTCAGGCATGCCCAATATCCAGGAAATATTTCAAAGCAAAAACTCGTTAATAATAAAGCTATATGCAGAGCAATGTCTTAACACTAAGTCTTGGTGATAACTTTATCCAGTATTCTTTATAGAGCTTGTATATTCGTATAATACAAGATATTTTTGGCACCTTTCAATTCACCTGTGTTGACTACAAAATTGCTGGATTCTAATTTAACTGCAAGGTGGAACAATCAATAAAAGTTGAAAGGGCAAAATTGAAAATGAAACAACCTATCTGATATGTATACTGATAATACATAGTGGCAGAGTTTTGCACCTAACAAAGAGACCTGCAGTTATTGAAAAGATGTGTATCCTTTAAGTTCAGGGCCCTGCACAATATCCAGGTAAATATTTCATAAGAAACTGTTAATAATATAATACTATTGCAGATGCATTGTCTACACTAAGTACATGGTGAACTTATCCAGTATTCTTTATAGAGCTTGTCTATTCGTATAGTAAAAGATATTTTTGGACACCTTTCATTATCGACCTTGTGGTGACTACAAAAAATTGCTAGGATTTTCTAATTTAACTGCAAGGTGGATATATCAACAAAAAGTGGATATGGGCAAAGATTGAAAATGAACACCTATCTGAATGTATACTGATATATATAAGTGGAGTTTGCACCTAACAAAAGAGACCTGCAGTTACATAGGAAAAAATGTTGTGTATCCTATAAGTTCAGGCTGCAATATCCAGGACATATTTCAATAGAAATCTGTAATAATAAAGCTATTGCAAGGCAATGTCTACACTAAGTCTTGGTGAACTTTATCCAGTATACTTTATAGAGCTTGTATATTCGTATAATACAAGATATTTTTGGCACCTTTCAATTCACATGTGGTGACTACAAATTTGCTGGATTCTAATTTAACTGCAAGGTGGATATATAAAAAAAGTGGAATGGGCAAAATTGAAAATGAACACCTTCTTTATTTTTTACTGATAATAAAAGTGGAGTTTTGCACCTAACAAAGAGACCTGCAGTTACTAGAAAAGATTTGTATCCTATAAGTTCAGGCTGCCCAATATCCAGGAAATATTTCAATAGAAAACTGTTAATAATAAAGCTATTGCAGTGCAATGTCTACACTAAGTCTTGGTGAACATTATCCAGTATTCTTTATAGAGCTTGTCTATTCGTATAATACAAGATATTTTTGGCACCTTTCAATTCACCTGTGGTGACTACAAAATTGCTGGATTCTAATTTAACTGCAAGGTGGATATATCAACAAAAGTGGAATGGGCAAAATTGAAAATGAAAAACCTATATGAAATGTATAACTGATAATAAAAGGTGGTGTTTGCAACCCAACAAAGAGACCTGCAGTTACTAGAAAAGTTGTGTATCCTATAGTTCAGGCTGCCCAATATCCAGGAAAAAAATTTCTATAAAAAATGTTTAAAAATAAAGCTATTGCAGTGCAATGTCTACACTAAGTCTTGGTGAACTTTATCCAGTATTCTTTATAGAGCTTGTCTATTCGTATATACAAGATTTTTTGGGACTTTC
>JAODAL010050536.1:0-27334 GCA_025379985.1 Phyllomedusa bahiana
TCATTGGACTTTTTGGCCTAAAAACACCTGTTGTGAATTTTGTCATTAAGCTCCATATTACAGGTCAGCAAATTGTGCAAGAAGTACAGAAACATTGAACAGTTCAACATGTGCATTCTAAAGTTTAGAGATGATCTCGTTTAGTGCATTTAAAAAAAAAATGTTCAAGAAATGGTATGTTTATCCTGAAATTTCAACCAAAAGCAGTCTCATCTAATCCGGCCACTGCTGGAACACCCGCACAGGGTGAGAGACGCACCGCTTCTGAGCACCTTCAGAATAGATGCCTGAACCCCGCCTCTTACTCACGCTTGCTTCTTTTGCAAGCAAAACTTTTGAGTAATTGGGTAACTATGAGTATACATATCCAGATGCATGAGGTGATGCATTGTTTCTTCTTGTTGACTTTTTGGGGCTTAGTGATAGCTTGATTACATCACAGCCTTTTTTCTCCCTGTTGGTCTCTATCATCTCTATCATCCCCTGATGCGATTTTGGAGAATCGAAACATGTTGGGAAAGGGGACCTTTAGGTTTTTGTTGATAGGGTCAGTGTTTTCAGGGTCGGCTCCTGCCAGGACCGCCTTTTTGGGGCGTTTTTTTCTGTTTTGGTCTAGGCTAGGGCTCTATAGTTCTTGCTTACTAGGGTCTTCATAGGGATAAAGAAGTGTTATGTCCCTTTCTTGTCCATGTGGTGAGCCTCCATCTTTCAAGACTAGTTCTTGTTGTTATTTTTAGAGGGCATTACTAAATATTATTTTTACACGTATTTATTAAAGTTACGTTTTATAAGCCTTGTTTACTCTATAGGGTTTGTGCGTATTATTGGCTTTGAGGTTATGTATAGGATTCACATTTCTTGTGATTATTCTAGTCTAGTGTGCAAAAGCCATATATCCCTAATGTTTTGTGGGAAGAAATCAGGGTAACCGAAATAATCCTCTACACACAGGGGAACATATAAACTCCATGCAAATGTCCTTGGTCAGAAGCAAACCGTGGATCCCAGTGTTTGCAAGGTTGTATACAAAAGTTGGCAACATTTTCACTATTTAGGGGGTTAACATTGCCAACTACACAGTTTAGTCACATTATTATGACCACTTCTTACTTTCGACATCGGCAGTGCATAGCTCAGAAATGTAGTAACATGTTGTGAGCTGGTTTGGTGAGTATACAGATGTGTGTCTAAAATTGCACTTCTGCCAACGAAGTTGTATTGGCAGAAAAAACTTTAAGTTTCACTGGAGTATTGGAATTGGTTGCTTTCTCCGATTTGGCACACTTTCTAATTCATTGAACAGATGGATGTTGGCGTGTCAGGCGAGAAACATCAGAAAACAAATAACCTGCAACCATTGCTGGAACAATAGAAACTGTTTTATGGTCGAGGAATGTTTTAGTGGCATTCTCTGGCCGCTCTCATCCATTTAGAAGGCTCTTCGTTATTTGGGTAAAATCCATCTTTGCAGATCACTACCCCCCTATACATGCTGTTCCCCTTTTTGGGACGGGGGTTTTCCCAGCGGACAAGGAGACAGTCCAAGACTAAAAAATTCTCATTGGTTGGAAGGGCTTATCAGGTGAGGCTGGGGTTCAGGCCCATAAAGGCTGGGGCCTACAGCCTGTGTGTGCTGTGGTGTAATGCTAAAGCCACAATAAAATTAAACTTTTTACCAGGGACGTAGGGTTACTCAGGGTCCCCCGGTATAGCTAGGTTATTTTGTGTTTAGTTAAAATCAGCCGAGAAGTTTTGTTTTATCCCTTGTAAAAAAAAGACTTTAAAGTCATTTTTCCCTATAATCCATGGGGAAAGAAGTACAAATGAGGAAAAAAATAAAATCTTCTCATTTTTAATATATAAATATTAAAATATATATTTTTAAATAATATATTTAAAAACAATAAAATGACAGATAGAATTTATATGATAGACAAATAAATATATAAATCTATATTATTATGTATAATTTTTGATATATGTATGAAGCATATGTGTATGAAAATTCTCTTCATACAACTGTGGAAAAAATTTTTTTGGGAAAAGGGATAAAAGAGGCACTTTTTGTGGTACGTATGTGTCTTTTCCTCCCTATTATTTATGGAGCTTTTGTTTTTAGCGAGAAATCAAAACCGTTAAAAAAATCATATCCTTTCCCTGAATGAAATTTTGTGATCACGAAGGGAAAGCCCGATCCGTTTTTTGGTTCTGCTACACTCAGTTTGTTCTTTTTCAGAACAACAGTATAAGAAACCCAAAAAGATACGTGTATTGAAAATTAAATATAAAAATATAAAGGAACAATATTAAAAACATATATTTTTTAACTTTTAGTTTGCAGTTTACTTTTCCAATTTGTGAAAAAGTAACATGCTTCAGTAAGGTAATCTTTAGAAGAAAACTAATCCTAAATTAGACTTAAGGCAGTAAAAGGAGTATAGATTGTCTGAGACTGATTAATTTACATGTACTTATCTCACATTAAATGAATGTATGCAGTTTGTTTCATTGCTGAAGGGAACTGGTGTTTAAATATTAAACATACATTTTCTTCATAACGTATTATTTTTTATTCTTTTTACTAGTCTGTGGTCAATCTGTGTTGGAGACTTTTGTTCTGTTTTATTTTAAAATGGATTTTTTTTGCCAAAACAAATTTACCCCCGGTGAACCCAAAAACCTTTTTGTAAGGAAAAGGGTGTGTGTTGTAATGGACTGTTAAATGGGAAAACCCCTAATGTAAAAGTAAACAGATCCTTAATGATTACAAATTTTTTATATCAGCTTAAAGAACTGTCAAAAGTAAAAAAAAAATCCCAGCAATTCCTAAATCTCCCGTTTTTTTATAATTTTTAAATCAAATTTTCCCGTTAAAAAGCGACCTAATTGAATGATTTAATTAAAATCTATCATACTACAGACAGGGCACAGAGGGAAGGCTCCCTTTACAAACCAAACCTTAATTTTGTTTCACACACTGTATAATATTCCCGCCCTTTTAAAAAACATGGGCCCCGTATGAAACGTTTAGGACTAAAACTCTCTCTTTTGCCCCATAGTAAACCCATGGGCAAAAAAAGTGGTTTTAGACCTAAACAGGTCCCCTCTGGGTCCCCCTGTGTTTATGCAGGACAATTGGTGAAGAGGGGTGACTAATGTAAAAACGACATAAAAATATATCACGGAAAAAAGGGGAAAAAATTAGCACAATAACCGAACACAAGAAAGCGTTATAGCATTCAAAGCAGTGTGTGCTATGTAAAAGGAAAATGTTCCTGGTCAGGAAGGTGGGTACATTGCTCGGTCAGGAACTGGTTAAATGGGTTGTTTAAAGCAAAAAAATATTGATGCCATATTGCTCTGCTATTCCATCACAGTCCATTTGGCAGGGCTATGCCATCAATGCTTGATCACTAAAATGAAGAGTGTTCAAAGACATTTTGGGCGAAGTGAAATAAGAGGTGCTGTCCGCTATTTTTAAGGGCTTAAATAGTGTATGTGCGCTTGAAAAGAATGACCGTCAAAAATCTGGCGTTGGTAGCCTTGATAGTAAAAATTTATGGCCTAATCTGACACATTGCAAAAATTTTGGGATAGCATATGACTGCTAGCATATTTGATGCGCCTACTTTAGGCACATTCAAAAGTGTCATGCCTGGTGTAAAATGCACCTAGTTTTGGTGTACGACAGTTCATTTATATAGAGGATAAGGTGTCAGCAGTCTTTTTGCCACAAAATACACCAAAAAAATGGTGCTGCCCTAATGGGATGTCGCCATTTGTCTCCAGAAGGCTTTACTCAGCTTTTACTAGAGGCTGTAAGGTCAGCTACTGACTATGACATTAATATACGGTATTTCTTAAAAAATTCCTTTAAATTAAAAAGGTTTTCTCACCACATTGATTAGCTTTGAACATGTGGGCAAAGGTAAATAAAGACTATTACCAAATGCAATGCTGTTCTGAGTTTGCTTTCTTTCACAAGTAGAGCAGTTTATATCTCCTGCTTGTGTACACGTGGTTTCCTAGGTTATAAACCACCTCTCTCTGCTCTAACCAGCTCTAGAGCCCCGGCCAGGATGGTGATGTCACGTCCTCTTGCCTTATCAGCATCACAGGAGCTTGTTTATGTTTCTTACTGACAAATGTTAACTTGCAGAATGTTCCTTTAACAAGCTAAATTAGGAACAACAGAGCTGATATGCCAATGACTACTGCAGAACCACCGACAGCCTGAACAGAAAGTGGAAGCCTGAAGCTGGCTGTGTACAGCAAACTCTGTAAAACAGCCTGAAGAGAAAACCTCTTTAAATGTCTAGACTTTTCTAGGTGTTTTCTAATCACTTTTACTAGTGAATGATTCCTAGATCAATAAGGGTCTACATTATCGGACATACTGTGGCGCAATCTGTGTAGAGGTGTAAATATGGCTGGCACTATATGGAAGAGTATATTGTAGACTTAAGTAATATGGGGAGGCACATGGTGGCTACCATTGTATTGGGAACACACTGGATACCACAACTGTTGAGCATTGTTTTGAAGAAGACAGAGTAACTGAGCCACATACTTTTCAAAATGAGGTTCTGCAGCAGCAAATGTTTGTGACACCAGGAATGAATAATAAATTATATAAATAATAGTATAAATAATTTAAAATAACAAAATTGTTCACTTCTGCTCTAAGCCTCCATGGAATGAAAGACATTTAGATTAATTATTTTAGTGACAAAAGCATTTAAAGAGCTTTTCGAAATATATGCAATCAGTATGTTGCTAGATATATAGCATTTATAAAAGTCAGGACCATTTTGTATCCTCAAGGGATTTCTAGTTTTCCTTTCTTCACCCAAAGCCTCCCTCTAATCATTTTTTCATATATACTGTATGTGAATATATTTATAACCCACAAAACAAGGGCACACACACACTACTCAACAAAAGTTAGGGATAGTTGGCTCTTGGTTGAAATTTCCTGATGAATATAACATTTCTTCAACAAAATTTTAAATGAACTAAATGAGAACATCTCTTAACTTTAGAATGCACATGTCCAACTGTTCAATGTCTCAGTACTTTTTGCACAATTAGCTGAACTCTAACAAGGAGCTTAATGTCAAAATGGGATTTAAACAGTCCTCCTCCTCATGCTGTTCACATTTTGACTCATGAGACCAAGACAACTCCTTACAATTGATCAACAGTACCTCGCCCTTGCGAGGCTTCAAGCAGGATGCTCTCAGTTGGAAGTAGCCACTGAGCTTAGAGTGTCAGAAGGTTGCAACAAAGATACAGAGACTTGTGAGGCTTCAAGCAAGATGCTGTCAAACAGAAGTGGCCACTGAGGTAAGTGTGTCACAAAATGTGACCAGCAGGTTGTATCAGAGATACATAGAGACTGGAAGAGTCACAGAAAGGCAAAGAAGGGGACATTCTTTGGCATGTTACACACTGACGACAACTTTATTGTAAACAATGACCTGCAGAACTGGATGAGGAATGCCACACAACTTCTTTGACTTTCCGTGACTCTTCCAGTCTCTCTGTATCTCTGATACAACCCGCTGATGACAGTCTGTGACATGACCTGTCTGTCTGAGATCATCTTGCTTGAAGCTTCACAATGTCGAGGAACTGTTGATCATATTTAAGGTGTTGTCTTGGTCTCATGATGTTAAAATGTGAACAGCATGATGAGGAGGATTGTCTAAATCCAATTTCGAATTGAACCCCTAAACTTATCGGGCAATTCAAGGATCAAACATCTGTTGAGAATTTTGCCATTAAGCTCTGTGTTAGAGTTCAGCAAGTTGTGCAAAAAGTACTGAAACATTTAACAGTTGGACATGAGCATTCTAAAGTTAAGAGATGGTCTCATTTAGTTCATTTAATAAACGTTTCAAGAAATTTTTTTCATCCTGAAATTTCAGTCAAAAGCCAATTATCCCTAATTTTTTGTGAAGAGTTTATAACTTATTTCCCCAATAATAAATAACACCAGGGCAAATTGATCAATAAAATCCTTATCTATTGTTTTAACATAAAAACATTAAAAATAAAGGTCAGTGCACTGTATTTATAAAACCCCTTGGCTAATTTAAGGTATGTACTAGGTATACTGGTTGGCAGCTCTTTAATGAATTCTCTGTTAATTACATACATTTGCTGGTAGCATTTTTATTTGTAAACAATCACCCATTATTTAACTTTTGTATATTGAACTTTCCCTCTTACCATGAGTTTAGAAAGCTGGTGGTTAGGTGTCCGACATGTCTATATCAGGCTGTGTGTTTGTCAGTAATCTTGCTGCCTTAACGAAGAAGACATTATCCAGAGATGCCCTGAAACAATGCAAGGGGACAGCCAAGTCTTCAAGCAGCTTAACCTTACATTAACTGAACAAATCTTGTTTCACAAAAATGATCTTATGTATTTGATACTATTTACCACAAATTAGATAACATGATATTGAATCAATTTAATTATTATATTACTACACAACTTTTTTATGCCATCGTATATTTCATTTTTTCAAGCAACTGACAAGTTTAGATACTAATTCAGTACATTATTTCCTCTACGCCATAGCATCATAATATTGTGTCTAATTTAATATAATCTTCAGCTTTCCACATGAAAAATCTATCACCTCTAACTTGTTAGTAAATTGTTTCAGAAGTACATAGAAAGACACTAATAAAATGTATTATGAAAACATATTCTGTATTCTCCAGTACTTCGCACAGTTGTATGCGTATAAGACAGGCTATTTGATATCCTATGTCAGTACTAATCTTTTATCAGAACATTTTCATTAAAGTTTGTGCTGGGTTTACTAATACAGAACTATAGACACTGATACACATTAATGTAAACTTCAAAAGGGTTTTCTCCTTTGAACCGAGTAAACCGCTGCATTTTTCCAGTTACATATCTATTTTGTTTAGATGTGCCATAGACAACTACAATAAAAAAGTGCAGACTTCCTGGATTCGTTTTACGTGCTTTTGAAGTGCTCTTCAGTAAGCAGAGCAAGAAAACTATCAGAAAGGATAGTTAGTAGACAGTAGGACTTACCTTAAGTACAGTGAAAAAAAACAGGTAGCAAATGGGGAAGGATTCCAATCTAGATAATTCCAAATGGTACAAAGGTTTAGTGATGGGTTGGCAGAGGATTTTTGACTGCAGGATGCTGAGAGGAGGAGCAGGGAGAAAAGGGCAGGACATGATTTAACTCATTTTAACTCGTTGTCTTTGAGCTCTGAACAAACTAAAATAAATAATTCAGAAGTGAAGCATACATCAGATTGTATGGAACGAAGACAAACATAAAACAATGTAAATCCTATATGAGGAACATTTCAAATTATATAAAATATAATTTTCTATACGTATAAATATATCAAATAAGAAAATCTATGTTCATCTGACATGTCATCCTTTATGTATATGGCTACATGTTTAGTCCTGTGTAGGATTGGCTGTTTAATTTTCCTAGTTTTGTTGCAGATAAACATAATCATAATGTTAGGTCTCAATTATGTTCTTTAATGTATAATAGTTACTGTCTGTGTTGTACAGATCTGGGATACAGAGCCTGCTATGGTTTCATATACTGTATCTTTATATTTGTCAGTATTATGTAAGCATTTTCCTCCTCCGTGTGTCGCCATACAGGATCAAGGTATGTGGTTTGCCATGTGAATGAGTACTAAGTATTGGAACACACATAGAAAATTTAAGAGGATTACAAAAAGCAGAAGCAGAAAAAGTCATAAACGGGTATATTCACAGGGAACAGGATTGGGGAGTATGCTGTCAATAGAGTTTATATTATCTTTTATATATTGAACCCTCCTAAATAGCAGTTCTTACAAATTCAACAATTAAAACAAATTCAACTAAAATCTTTGAAATTAGAAGGAAGTTTCCCCAGGTTCTCTATGAATAAACCATTTGCTTAAGTACACTTATTTACTTTATTACCAAAAACTAATTATGAAAAAGTTTTTGAGACAAAAAAAACAATCAAAGGTTTATGAGGAACTTGAGCACTTCAAAGGTAGATCATCTCTGGTTTAGGAACTATATCCCCATATATAGATTTCTTTATTACCAACCTCTCTTTCTATACCAAGGACATGGTGTATTTTTTGCAACAATTCAAGGGGATCCCCCCTAAAGAAAAGTAACAACACCCAGAATACTTGGTTTGAAAGAAAAGATGCTTAGTAAGGTTTGTCAGTACCATGCTCACAATATTTTGTTACTAGGGTGGCTCAAGAGGATATACCAGCTCAGGTGTACCCCTTGAGGGAGTCCTTGTGCTGCCACTTATGCAAACCTCTTTCTAGGCTGATGGTGGACAAGTTGTATTTGGTGATGAGCAGTCTCCCTTAGTTTAAAATGTAAACTGTGGACATGGTGCATTGATAATGTTTGTGTCATCTGGGGATACTCTGCAAGCAAGTACCCTCTTCCTTTAGTTTGTGAGTCACTGGGCATATAGGGCATATTTCTGATTTATAAAAGTGATAAGGGTAAGTTCACATTTGAATGTTATCCTCTGTCAGCCCTACATGTGTGAATACATGGTATCAAGTGTCTAGATGTATACCGCTCTGAAGCTGCCATGTATGCATAGACAAATTGTGACTGTTTGATTTGTTTTTAGCTGTACACAATTTTTATGTGGGATAGAAAAGCATAGAGCGTAGATGCATAAACCCCTTTAACCAGCATGAACAAATATTCTGAAATACTGTACATTAATTCCTGAGTCTGTAAATTAGCTTATGCTCTATACAGTAAAATGATCAGGACTTCTTCCACATCTCCAATTTTTCTAAGAATTAGCATATGTTACATGCAAATTATGACAATTTATGGTAATTCAGCTTATTCATTATGTAATAAAAAGGTATAATAAAAAGTTGTATACAAATATACAACATGTTTTCTGTGGTTTCGATCAGCATGTCAGCAGGGATTTCCTATGCTTTTTCTATCCTCTTCTGTTTATTTGGAGTGGTTAAACAGTAACTGCTCATGTTCTTTGCATATCAACTGACCATGTTGTGCAGCCATCGCTGGTCAAGTGGAAGAAGCTAACTGCTTCTTTCTCTTTAAAAGTTTGTGATTTTAAACCATGAGTTGTTGAGGATAGCAAATATATGATGGTTTGTGTCTTTGTCTTGTGTCCTGTTTTCAGTATTTTCAATGTATTCTGCCTATTCCTTCAGGATAAAACTTGAATATATTGCGTGTCCTGAGAAATAGTTGCTAGGGATATGCTAGTATTCTGATCCAGTGATCTAGTATCTCTTTGTATCTAGCTGTTTTGTTTGGTCCAGTTCTAGTGAATGTATCTAACATTTACACACCTAAGATGCTGAAAAAGTGGATAAGATTCTAAGATATTTGTGTGGCAAAATCTGCAGAGGTGAATTACGGCTGGAAGAAATCATCATGATGGTATGTTCTAAATGGAGAAGAAAAGGGAAAGTGAACAACTCTAGTCACAAAAAAGTAACCTGTAATCACTTACAGTATATGTGTGCAGAGTGTCTGTGTACAACTGATACGCTATATGGTACTTGTGAAGAAAACAGCCTAGTCCGCCGGCCCACTCGAGGGACGACGGCCTGACTTGGGGTGCATCTCGAACGTTGCTCGGCCCAATAGGGGTGCACTGGTCGCAGCCAGATACTGTTCCTCTGTTAAACCCCTTCCACACGGCCCTGGGCGCGAGAACCTGGGGGTCGAGAGAACACTTCCTCGTCCAGAACCCTGAACGGCTGCCACCAGTTTAGTTTAGTTATAAGACCGTTCCGTGGACCGACTTATAACAAGGCGAAACCAGCCTTGGGTAGCTATATTTATAGACGAGTACTTGGCGTGTGAGGCGATGATCAAGGACAGACTATCTAAGATTAACGTTTATAGATTTAATTAGCCTTGGAGGCACACTAGACAAATATATACAAAAGCGGTTGATAATTACTACTGGTTAGAGTCAGAGGTGCACTTACAAGCATGGGGTTACAGACTAAAAGGAAGTTAAAATGGGTCAAGTTACCTTCGAGGCCTACTATGGGGGCGTATGTGGCCTGGCCTGCTGCAGTGTGGTTGGTTCCTGGAAATGCTCTTAGGTACCCCCCCCATGGATCAACGGTTGAGCCCACCTGGGCTCCTGCTTATATCTGTGAGGGGACAGCCCACGTGGCAGCCCCCTTACACGCCCCCACACACCTGGGACGGTTATGAACTCCTCCCACTCAGGACCATGCAGTTTCTGATGCAAACTCAAAAAGGGACTATAACGCGGCGGGGCTTTGGCACAGAACCGAAGCCCGGTGGCAACCTCAGAACGGACTGGACCTGCACCGACGCCCGGATATCAGACACGCCTATCTTATGGGTTCCGTAGAGGTCAACGTTCTGGATATCTCTGTCCCCATGCACTCCAGAAACTGAGAGTGGGGGGCTGTGTGTGCGGGGAGTTCCATGTTTTGAGATTATGACTCGCCATGAACCAGTTATAGTGCGGATCGCTATAAAATCGATATGATATATCGGAGAAGGGTTGGCTAGTGCTTTTGTTCAAGTCTTTGAAGATGGGGCTCTGAGCTAAATTGAGTTGCATGAGGGTCCTTTCATGGTGACCCCCCTGCTGTGGGGGCTTCCTATAGAAAGGCATTTACATTGGGCTTGATTACTGTGTTACTTGAGCTTTCCTGGGGCTGGGGGCCATCGGTGATCTTGACTAGATACGGAATTGGGGGTGAGTAAAGCAAATCTTTCCTCACAGCCTCTCCCCTTTTGAGGGGCGCTAGGGGGCAGCACCTCTCGGTGCTCCACAATGCGCCACGGTGACCCCTCCCCCTGTCAGGACAACCCATCGGCGTTGCCGTGGTCTCGGCCCTTCCGGTGGCGAATGACGAAGTTGTACTGCTGGAACCAGCTCAGAGGATTGTGGTCTGTCTCCACAATGAACTGACGCCCGTATAGATAGGGCTGCAGCCGCTGCAGGGCCCACACTATCGCCAGGCATTCTGTTTCCATGGTGAAAAAGGCTTCCGGTCAGGTTACAGTATCGGGAGGTTCACTGTCCCGTTGTGTCAACTGGCTAAGCACATGCATCGAGGCCTAAGTCACTGGCGTCGGTTTGTTCACAGTAAATGTAGGGTGAAGTCGGCGGCTTGTATAATGGGGCGCTGGACAAGGCGGCCTTGAGGGCTTGGAGGGCCGTCCTCACAAATCTCGTTTCGTTCCAATCAACTGCGGGGGCCCTCTTCCATGGTGAGGGTCTGTCAGGGGCTTTGCCAGGCTACTATAGTGATGGGAAACAAACCTCCTATGTACACAGCAGTGCCCAAGAAGGACATCACTGCTTTTTGGTCTCCGGGGGTGGGCAGGATGCGATGGCATCCACTTTCCCAGGCTCTGGCTTCAAGGCCCCCCCACCTACCCGGTGCCCAGGTAGTGGACCTCACTCATGCCAGCAGGCACTTTTACCGGCTCTGATGGTACAAAGCTGCCTGGAAGATACGTTCAAGCACCTGCGTCAGGATTGCTGGAGGTGATCCTCCCAGGTGGGAATGAAAAGGCTATGTTCATCCAGGTACGCGTCCGCGTTCCCTTCAGTCCCCTTGAAATGACGTTGCACATCGCATTTTCTCGTGAACTTGCTGTGTCAAGGCCTCGCATTTTGTCACCAGTAGGCCGCACAAAAATACTCAATGAACGACCACCTCCGGGCGTTGCTAAGTCTCTTCCAGGCCGCCTTCACCAGAGCCTGGGCCCCATCTCGTCGCCCATACAAGGAGCCGAAGGTGAGCGAACCGTTGAGGCCGTGGGACTTCCCGGTATGTGATTAGTAGGTGGTGGGAGGTACTGCTCTCCAAGTAGCGCCGTGGGTGTCAAAAACATCTTAAGCATCTGTTCAGGGTGCCATTGACTGTTCGGTACGGGCTGGCCACAGATGTTGCACCTGTATTCAGCTTACAACAAGGGACTCCATAGCTGCCGGACATGAACTGGGTCCCCCGGTCAGTGAGCATTTCCTGGGAAAGCCCACTCGAGAGAAAATCTCCTGTAAGTCGGTGGAACTTGTCGGGAACGAATGGCGCGGACAAGGCTACGCTTCGGGAACCGGAGTGTGGGCTAGTCTACTACCGTCAGTACGATGCGTTTCCCCGGGAGCTGTGGGAATGGTACAGCGGTCCAATTAAATTCCTCAGCCACCTCCTGAAAGGCTTGTCTATGATAGGCAGAGTACCAGTGGGGCATGGGTTTCTCGGCCACCGCCTTCCCACCTCTGAAGGTGTCGCATGAACGCAGTAGGCTGCCACATCATGTAAATCCCCATCTTTGGCCAGTTAGAAATGCTGGGCCAGCCTTTCCTTGGTCTTGGTGATCCCTAGGTGTCCCCGGCATCTGAATCTCATGCGCAACCCGCAACAAACTCCGCCCTGAACGGATAGGTACCACCAACCGTCAGGTCCCTGGCACGCCTCCGGTGAACCCAGTGGACCGTCACGTGGTACAGCCGTCCTTGGTCCCAGACCACCCGCGTGGTGTCTAAGGGTGGATGTGCCGCCTGCTCCTTGAGAGCTTTCAGGCTGTCGTCAGCCGCTAACGCTGCCTGAAACTCTGGACTTGTCGTGGCAGAATGATGACGGACTGATACGTCACCTGGCGGTTCACGGGACTATGATGCCCTCACTTCCCTGGACACTTACCTGGTCCTATGGGAGGGTTACAGTAGGGCCCATGAGGGGGCCTCTGGACTCCTGGCCCTCCCACATGCGCGTGATAGCGGCCACACGACAGCTGCAACCGCGGGTGGGGGCTCTCTCCCCTCGGGTCTTGTAAAAGTCGCCAGTCTGCTTGGCCTATCCTGGACCCTATGACATCCTGTTTGTGGGGAGACCCTGCTCTGTGGCTCCTTCTCCTGGGTGCCCTGCCTCACATGCATGTTCCCCCACACTGTAGCTGTCTGCTCCCTGTCTGACCTGGCTGTTGGGGAGACCCTGACCTTTGTGGCCTTTCCTGGGAGCCCTGCGCACCTGCATGCATCCACACCACCACAGCTGTCTGCCCCCCTGTTTCGTCTCCTCTGATGACCCACCTCCAGAGGACATCAAATCCCAGCAGGGCTTGCTCTGGGACACATCCTGCTGCCTCTATTGCTACCTGCTGACCTTACATTCCTCTCACAGGATGAGAGGAGGGACACATCCATATCACCCACCCCCATACTCCTCAGTATGCATGGTCACAACATTGTCCACAACATTTAACATGGTTGGATGGAACATCACATTTAGGGGGAGCAGACCTGGGGCTTCAGGCGCTCAATCAGGGCTACCCAGCCGCCCCATGTCTGTCCCTTAACATAAATACTAGCTGGAATGTTCGGGATTTACCCCCACCTCCAGCATTCCCTGACCCGGGCACACCCAGTCCAAATACACCCCCCCCCTTGGCAATGGCTAGCGCCAGAACAACGCTCAATTCCGGAAGGACAGCGCAGGTCTTTCCAGTATCATGTCCTTTGGGGACACCAGCTAGGCCGCACCACCAGTATCTCCGCGCCGGGGTCCAAAAGAGTCCCCATGGAGCAACAGACCGGGCCTACGGTGACTGGCTGGTAGTTATCAAGGGGCCTTCCCCCACCCCACCTCACACAAAACGTTGGGGGGGCCTTGGAAAAAGGGGATGGGATGGGCCTTCTGGCGCTGGGGACATGGGGACCTTGCAAATGTCCCGGCTGTTCTGCAATAAGTGTACTGTCGGAACGTGGAACAGGAGTCTCGGGGGTTCCCCCACAGATGGTGGAAGCATGGGCAGGGGGGGCCCCCTGGGCTTTAGGGGAAAGGACAACTAGCCTCCGGGCATCTTAACCTCTCCAGCGGTGTGCTTCTGGCCTCCGGATGCCGATTGTTGGCGCATACGCATCCGCACGAGTTTGTCTGTGGCTGGTGGCCCACCCTCTGGCTTCCCGGTCACGAAGATGCTGCTGGAGGTCATCTGGGCAGGTTCCACAAAAACTGCTCCGTGGCTATGAGCTCTTCAGCTGCTGGACGGTGGTGATCTTAGCCACCGAAGTCCATGGTCGAAACTGATCTCTGGAGGGCCGCATGTGGTTGGCCCGCTGTCCGATAGGATCCCCGCTGCAAAACTTCGCGGAGCTTCTTCCTGTACAATCTACCAGCGAGTGAGATTCGTACTGCGACACTCAGTGCCCATGCTGTATTTCCTCGTAGCGTCAGGGTGGACTCGCTGGGCAGGTCCCCGAAGATCTCCAGAGCTTTATCTTGAGAACGAGGACGTCAGAAAACCGGGAACCACTGGTCCTCGGACACATGGTGCTGGCGGTCTTCGCCAAAATTTTTTGACAATGCAGCAGGAAAGGTGTCCCAGGGTCTCCACCCTTTTATTCCAGCATTGGGAATGTCCTCCGCCCTCAACTTTGGGACCTGGGTTCAGGAGGCTCTTGACTGGCTGGGTGGACTGCGGCCTCTTTTAGCTGAAGCACCTGTAATTGGTGGTCATGCTTCATGACTGACGATCCTCCATTCCGCTCCCAATGTTTGCAACTGGCTAAGAGGCCCGGGAGGGCTTGTAGCGTCGAGGTCTCCAGCCTCTCGAGCTTAGCCAGGGCAGCTTGCAGGGAATAGCCCGATTGTGAGGCTAGCCCACTGCGCCACTGACCACATGCGACTGGCTCCTTGAGGAGCCTGGAGCTGGACTCCTCCTCGCCTGCATTAGTCCATAGCCTAGTCTGGGACCAAGCTCCCTCTGAGCTCACCTTCACCGACTGGTTTCCTCTGGGACTACAGCTTTGCATTCGCTAGACCAGCCATCCTAAGCAATCCTTGGCCACTTTCACAAAAAATGAAACCTGAATGCACCCCAAAACCTTGTATTTGGCTCTCTGACTGGTTCTAGTGCTGAGTTAATCTTAAGAACTCCAGCAGCAAAACCCACTGCTGTAAGTCCTTAGTGTTTGGGAGTACAGGAAAAACCTGCACTCAACACAATATTGTTCTTGATCCCACCGCATGCCACCCAATTGTGAAGAAAATAGCCTAGTCCGCCGGCCCACTCGAGGGACGACGGCCTGACTTGGGGTGTATCTCGAAGTTGCACGGCCCCCTAGGGGTGCACAAGGTCTGCCAGATACTGTTCCACTGTTAACCCCTGTCCACACGGGCCCAGGGAAAACCAGGGAGGACGAGAGAACACTTTCCTCATCCAGAACCCTGAACGGCTGCCACCAGTTTTTAGTTTAGTTATAAGACCAGTCCGTGACCGACTTATAACAAGGCCGAAACCAGCCTTGGGGTAGCTATATATTATAGACCGAGTACTAGGCGTGTGAGGCTGATGATCAAGACAGACTAACTCAGATTAAAGTTTATAGATTTAATTAGCCTTGGAGGGCACACTAGACAAATATATACAAAAGGATGATAATATACAGGTAAGAGTCAGAGGTGCACATACAAGCATGGGTTACAGACAAAAGGCAGTTAAAATTGGTCAAATTACATTCGGGCCTACAAGGGGGGCGTATGTGGCCTGGCTGCTGCGTGTGGATGTTCCTGGAAATGCTCTTAGGTACCCTCCTCCATGGATCAACGGTTGAGCCCACCTGGGCTCCTGCTTATATCTGTGAGGGGACAGCCCACGTGGCAGCCCCCTTACACGCCCCCACACACCCCTGGGACGGTCTATGAACTCCTCCCACTCAAGTCATGCAGTTTCTGATACAAACACAAAAATGGACTATAACGCGGCGGGGCATTAGCACAGAACCGAACCGGTGGCACCATCAGAACCGGCTGGACCTGCACGACGCCCGGATATCAGACACGCCTATCTTATGGGTTCCGTAGGTCCGGTTCTGGATATCTCAGTCCCCATGCACTCCAGAAACCTGAGAGTGGGGGCTGTGTGTGCGGGGAGTTCCATGTTTTGAGATATGAACTCGCCATGCACCAGTTATGAGCGGATCGCCTATAAATCGATATGACATATCGGAGACGGGTTGGCTAGGTGCCTTTTGTTCAAGTCTTTGAAGCTGGGGGTTGACCCCCTGCTGTGGTGGCTTCCTACAGAAAGGCATTTACAATAGGCTTGATTACTGTGTAAATTGAGCTTTCCTGGGGCTGGGGCCATCTGTGATCTCTGACTAGATACGGATTTGGGGGTGAAGTAAAGTGAATTCTTCCTCACAGTACTGTATGGCATTAATATTGGTAGTATTTAAGAACAGTATGCTGGCATTATTCAGATACTATATGGTGGAGGTATGCGGTCATGGTTTGGAAGTATTATTTGTTCCTTGTAAAGTGGTATTATTAATAATCTCAGTTGTGGTATACTGGTTTGTTCAGCAACAGTATGGTTTTAGTATTTCCTCCTTAAATAGCAGTATTATTTGGTAACTGTATGACCATTATTTAGTGGCATCATGCATAAAACTTAATATAAAAATATTATTTTTTTTATAAATGCATCCTAAGGGTATTTTCACATGGTGTATATACTGGCTGTATTTAAGTGCGTAATTGCACTGGAATCCACCGGAAGTACGGCCTGCAAATATGTTCATTCATAGCTCCCTAATATGTCACTTTTTTCACCCACCGTGTATTTTGCGCTGAGGAAAGTGAATGTCAGTGGGAATGCTTCAGAAGTACCTGCTAACCAGCATGTATTTCTGAGGCAACAGGCATATTGCAGGTGTATAGTGGTATGCACAGTACGGACCACTGTTCACCTGCAATACGCCATGTGGACATACATTTACAGACCCCAGCAATACTTTTATTGTTTCATTGTAAGCTTGCTGGAGGGAGCTGGGCATGAATGTGGCTAGAGGCATGGTCTAAAGTGTCCCTTTTTGCATTTGCTATATTTTGGGAAGTATGTGTAACGGGTTGGTGGATTCACTGGACCACTGCAAGCGATGATAGTTAAGCCTCGCCAGGGAGCGGAGTCTAAGTAGCCCCCGGTATTCACCAGAGCCCGCCGCAAAGCGGGATGGACTTGCTGCGGTGAGGCTACCAGGTCGCTACCCCTGACGTGACTTGCTTGTGATGGTGGCCGGGGTAATGCGTGGTACAGAATCGTAATCCAGAGACGTAGTCGGGGACAAGCAGGAGGTCAGGATGGGCGGCAGAGGTTCGTGGTCAGAGACGGGCAGACGGTCAGGACAGGCGGCAAACAGGCAAGGTCTGGAAACGTAGCGAAACGGACTGGTACACGGGTAATCAAACGGAACTCCAAACTCTCCCAAGACTTACTAACGCACACCAACAATCTGGCGGAGAGTGCATGGGGCGTATATAATATATAGGACCAGCGGCCAGCAATTAGCAAATTACCGGCACGCTGGCCCTTTAAATACAGACCAGCCAGAATTTCGACAAAAACTGGACCTCCCTATCCGAGACGATATGCAATGGGAGCCCGTGTAGCCGAAAAATGTGGTGAAAGAAGTGCTGGGCCAGCTGAGGGGCAGAAGGTAACCCGGACAGAGGAACAAAGTGAGCCATCTTTGAGAATCTATCAGTCACCACCCAGATGACCGTGTTTCCAGAGGATGCCACGAGGTCAGTAACAAAGTCCATGGCTACATGGGACCAAGGTCTTTCAGGCACCGGGAGAGGCTGAAGCAGACCCGCGGGTCTGAGATGAGGGACTTTATTACGGGCACAGGAGGTACAAGCCAGGACAAAGTCTCTAACATCTTGAGCGAGGGTGGGCCACCAATAGTAGCGAGAGATTAATTGCAGGGACTTGTGGACTCCAGGATGACCAACTGTTCGTGAGGAGTGTCCCCACTTAAGGATTCGAGGCCGCATGGCAGGGCGAACATAGGTCTTCCCAGGAGGTAGATGTTGAAGATCCATGGGGGCCACGGTGAGGAGTCGTTCTGGAGGAATTATGTGCTGCAGAGGCGGCTCTAGGCCCACAGTGTCCGAGGATCTAGAGAGGGCGTCCGCCCTGACGTTCTTCTCAGCTGGCCGAAAGTGAAGGAGAAAATCAAAGCGGGCGAAAAAGAGCGACCACCTGGCTTGTCGAGGATTCAGTCGTTGAGCAGACTGGAGATAAAGAAGGTTTTTGTGATCGGTGAAGATCTCGATGGGATGGCGAGCCCCCTCCAGCAAGTGCCGCCATTCTTCTAGGGCTAACTTTATGGACAGTAGTTCGCGATCACCGATCGCGTAATTTCGTTTGGCTGGGGTGAAGGTTTTAGCGAAGAAGCCGCAAGTACGCAGTTTCCCAGAGGAGGTCTTCTGTAGGAGGACAGCGCCTGCACCTACTGAGGAGGCGTCCACTTCTAGGACGAACGGACGCTGCGGGTCCGGGCGAGACAGAACTGGAGCAGAAGCAAATGCTGACTTAAGGCGATCAAAGGCTTCTTGGGCTTCTGGAGGCCAGGATTTTTGGTTGGCATTTTTCTTCGTAAGGGCCACCAGTGGGGCCACGAGCGTGGAGAAATGCAGGACGAACTGTCTGTAATAATTTGCAAACCCCAGAAAGCATTGGATAGAACGAAGGCCCACTGGTCGAGGCCACTGTAAGACCGCAGACAGCTTAAAGGGATCCATCTGGAGACCCTGATCCGAGACAATGTACCCCAGGAAAGGCAACGAGGTGCATTCAAACAGGCATGTCTTCAGTTTGGCATATAACTGGTGGTCACGGAGACGTTTGAGCACCTGGCGGACGTGGTGGCGGTGAGTTTCCAGATCAGGAGAGAAGATTTAGATGTCATCTAGGTAGACGATAACACAGATGTAGAGGAGATCACGGAAGATCTCATTGACGAAATTCTGGAACACTGCCGGAGCGTTGCAGAGGCCAAATGGCATGACGGGATATTCAAAATGTCCATCTCAGGTATTAAAGGCCGTCTTCCACTCGTGGCCTTCACGGATATGAATCAAGGTGTCTGCTCCATGTAAGTCCAACTTGGAAAAAATGTTTGCGCCACGCAGGCGATCAAAAAGCTCTGAGATCAGAGGCAGGGGATATCGATTTTTTATAGTGATTTTGTTAAGTCCCCCATAATCGATACAGGGCCAGAGAGTACCATCTTTCTTTTCAACAAAGAAGAAACCAGCCTCCGCAGGCGAGGAAGACTTGTGTATGAAGCCCTTACGGAGATGCTCCTGGGTATATTCCGACATCACCTTAGTCTCTGGGACATAAAGAGGATAGACTCTGCTCGGGGAGGAGTACTACCGGGTTGCAGGTCAATAGGACAGTCGAACGGCTGGTGCGGGGAAAGAGTTTCGGCTTGTCTTTCGAAAAAGACGTCGGCTAGATCCTGGTACGGAGTGGGCAGACCCGGCAGAGGCTTCGTAGACTATACAGAGGTGGGCCGTAGAGCTGGACGGAGTACAGGAAGGCATCGGGAGTGGCATGCGGGACCCCAACGGATAATCTCGCCCGTGTTCCAGAAAACCTCTGCGTCATTCTGGTCCTGGCTAATGTGCTCAGCTTACTGTTTGTTCCTCTCACTGGTTAGCTGCCTCTGTTGGCTCTTTAGGGCTTTCCCAGAGCCAAACTGTTTATGATTGTATTCCACCTGCCCTGACTTTGTGCCTGTGACCTTGACTATGATTGTATACCGCCTGTCCTTATCTCTTCATTAGTGACCAGTCTACACCTCTGCATAGTCCTATTGTACTATGCTTGCATGCCAGCTGCCATCGCGGTTGACCTCACCAGGGGTAGCCACCTGAGAATTCCCACGCAAGAAATTCCAAGCCTCCTTGCAGGGGTTGAGGGTAAAGACTAAGGGCTCTTCAGACTCCACTCCTTGGCGAGGCCTTATGCCAAAACCAAAGTTGGCAAAGAGGATCCATTCCCGCTTGTTAAATTAGGTCTAAACAGCACAGGTTTACTGTTGGATTTTCAGTGGATTCAGCATGTGTTAAATTTAATCTGCTGAGAATCCAACGGTACCCTGTGCTGCATAGACAGCACATGCTATGGCAAGGAGCACTTCCTGAAGAACTGCCTGGCTCAGCCAAGAAACCCAAGTGCCAAGATTTGTGGGAGAGGTGACCCTTAGTTCTGCCTTCTGGTACCTGTCTGGAGGTATCACCTTCATGGATTCAGGCTCTGCTGGAAACTTCGTACATTCTGTCCTGGTATCCAAGAACTGCCTTAGAGTGATCCGCCTAAAGAAGTCTTTGTTCATCTCCTCCATTAATGGGTTATCCAATACTCCACTGAGCCATCAATGCTGCACATCTGGTACATCATGAAAAGTTTTCCTTTTATGTGCTATTCTTATTGGTTTTCCCTGGTTGCACTCATACTCCTGTAATCAACTGAAGTTCCAGTGAAATCACTCATTGGAGCGCCTTGTGTTACACTTTTTGTCTGTATGAAACTGTCTCCTGTTCTGCATCGACCATCGTGCAAGTCACAACCTCCCTTTTTCCCTGGTTTGTTTGCTATCTTCAGGAACTTTGCGGATTTGTTCTACAAGCAGCAAGCAAAGACACAACCTCCTGCCCTATTGAGCTCCAGCCGGGTACTACTCCTCCTCATGGCCAAGTGTATCACATATCTTTGTCTGAAACTGTAGTTATGTTAGCCCATACCAAGGAGAACAAGTCTTTTTCCCCAGCTCGAACCGGGTTCTTTTTTGTGGAGAAGAAAGACCATTTATTATGGTCACGCTCTTCGGTTTGTGCAATGCTCATGCCGTATTCCATGAATTTGTTAATGACGTCTTTACTCTATATCTGTGTTATTTACTACCTCAATGACATCTTGGTACTGTCCCCGGATCTGAGATTTCACTGACAACATGCCCAGCAGGTTCTTTCCCGTCTACGGGAAAATCGCCCGTATAGCAAATCGGAAAAGTGTCAGTTTAATAATAGCAGCCTGTTACATCATTTCCCACCAGAGTCTACAAATGGACCTGGAAAAACAATCTGCCATTTAGAACTGGCCTTGACCTGTGGGCCTCCGTGTTTCCTCGGGTTCGCCAATTATCATCATCAGTTCATTTCTCATTTCTCTACCCTTGCCGTACCCATTGACATCCTGATCAAGAAGGAATGCGAACTTAAGTTTTGGACCCTAGAAGCTGAAGACATTTTTTCCCCAAGAAGGTGGTCTTTGTGTCTACTTCTGTGCTGCACCGTCTGGATACCAAGAAGCCCTTCATATTAGAGGTTGACAAATCCTGTGTGGGTGCGGAAGCAATAATGCTTCAGAAGAATTCAAATTGCACAGCATGAAATGCTGAGCCATGCCTTTTTTTGTGGTCATGCCCCTTTATGAGACGTCACTACATTTGGCCAAGTTCAAGCCCCTTTTGTCGGACAAAGTACAGAATTGTCTAGAAACTTTATAAAACATAATAAATGTGGTGTAAATCATGTATGCCATTATCATTGGTGCAAATTGTGCCAGCAATTGCCTTAGTAAATGTTCCCCATTATTTCTACACTGATACATGCCTCTTAACAAGCTATATGGATAGGACAGACACTTGTGCTGATATGGTGACATGCAGAAGGAATATCTGCTAAATGATAGAACACTAAGTGGAGGAATAGATGTGTAGTGGCCTGAAACAGAACTTTGTTCCGTTTATCTGTTTCATAAGTAGTTACAGCCACTACAAATCGCTCTCTAGTCCACCCCTCTACGCCTAGTTTCCCACTGTGAACTCATATATTTAAATCCCAGACATTTCTTTATTTCGTTCTATTGTGGTTGCTCTTGTGTGTTTCTCCTACAGTATTCTATCCAAAACTGTATATTTCTTGCATTTACTTTGCCCACTGTTAGAGCAACAAAGAGTAAAATCAGCTAGTAACCTGATTGGATAAGTGGCTCAGCCATGTCAGCCAATCAGGGGAGCTCTCTTTGCAGCCTCAGACTAACGGTCTGAGCTGGAAAGTTCCAGAAGCAGCGAGGGCAGCACGAGGCTCCACAGGGAGCACACAGCCTGGTTGTGGCCTAGTATACTTTCAACTTCTAAATTCAACCTGTATCCAGCAAGCAACAAGGATTTCCACGGGTCTACTTCAGTTTCCAGTAGGACTACCCATATATATTATTTAAGAGCCTACTGTCCAGTCGGAATTGTGTTTGAGGGTCCCCCAACTCCGACTAATTTTGTCCTGACTTCCATGTCAGTGGTCCATGCGTCTTCCACCTGTAACCAGTATGTGTTGGCAGCGTCATGTTCTGTGGTCTCAAGTTCAGTATTTTCTCACCCGTACCTCGTTCAGCTGTAGGTCTCACCCCTCTGGATCAGGTCTGTAACAATTCTTGACCACCCTACTACTACTCTCAACTTCTCAAGATTCTAAAACTACTACTTCCAGAGCATACCTGCATCTCTTCTACAAGTACTAAAGTGCTCATACAGCTTCAAGACTGATTGCTCCTAATTGCTCCTTAACAAAGCTGTATTTTACCGTTGCCTACCCACGAGAGACTGTAGCAGTGTTACTCTGTATTATACCAACTGTTCCAGCTTCTAGTAAAGCAACTGTTACCCTCAAGCCTACGTTTGCAGTGACTGTCTCATCTGTGGGCGTTGTGTGGGGTTGGGTAGCAGGGAACATTCTTGCGATCAGGCAGGGCCTGGGAACAAGGGCCACCATATACCCTCGTGCCATACCATCGCCCGTGACAACCTTAAAGGCCCTCTGTCCCAGTCACCCGGCTTGTCGCAAGTGGCGTCACGAACAGGATATATAGCACCTCTGTGTCCTTTCTATCACTGTGGAACTACAAGTCCCAGCATTGCCTGGAAACACCATAAAGACTACGTACTGTACAATTTGGTTAAGGCCTGCTTTATTCAAAGAGGAGGAGCTCTGAAGCCATGCTTAGTTTGTGTTCACTACTGTTGATCTGTCCAGCTGTTGTTGTGCCAATTGCCGCCATTTTACTGCTGCTGCCCACCGCTGGAGCGCATACAAGGGATTACACCCACTGACTGCCTTCCCGCCTCACACATTGCACTCCGGCTCCGCCCCCAAAACTCTTCAACTCTGCACCAGTAAAGAAAAATATTGCTTTGGCCAGGGCCGGACTGGGACCAAAAATCAACCCTGGCACAAAACCCCCACCGGCCCACATACAATATCCGCCACCGGCCCACATACAATATCCGCCACTCTGCTATAATAAACACCACTATAAACATCAGCAAGAAAGTAAAATTGGCGCACAGAAACTCCTATTCACAGGGTTAGGGACAAGCGTACAGTTGTTTTTACAATTAGGGACAAGTGTATGCTGCCCCTATAAAAATGCTGATATAAAACTTACAATACTGCTATATAGTGGTCAAGTCACATGACAATGAATACAGCACTGATCCAACAGAAGCAAACTAAGCCCTGACATCAGGGACTCATAGGTGACCACTTATCTGTTGAGAGTCGCTTTCTTCTCCTTCTCTTCTTCCTCCGGCCCAGACCGCCATGACGCCTTCTCCAGCCGTAACTCGTCTCTGCAGAATTTACCACACAAACATCTTAGACAACTCACTTTTCCAGCCTCTTTACTTCTGCCCCACCTGTGTACAGACTCCCAATACAAAGCACCCCAAATGGTTATAGTGACCCCTTTCTGCCCCTAACAGTTAAAGTTCCCACAGACAGCTCTGGGGCTCCCACTTCTGTACACAGTCTTAGTTATTTTTGCTTCCTTATATAGTAAGTAGGTTAACCCTTCATACAGGACATAGGTACGATCCTAAATTCAGTAAATAGGTAGACCCCCTTTTGGGTAGGTAATTAGGCAGGTAGGTGAGAATATAGCCCCTAATTAGGTAGGTATTTACATAAAGCAGGCTGATAAATTGGCCACAGCAGTCCAGAACCCGACATCCCACCATTCTGGCCCTGCCGATATCTGGGAGATGGGCAGCAGTTAAGCAGCCTAGTTTAATGAATCCCAGTGGAAATAGTCTGGGCCTCTACATGGAGAGTTGGGCACAATGGTTTTTGACAAATCCTACTTTCCAACTACTAGGGGGCTGAAAAAAAGGAGACCCACAGAGCAACCTGGGAAGGGGGGGCAGGTTGGGCCCCCGGGGGGTGGGGGCGGCACATGGGAGGGGCCCCGAGGGGGGGGGAGGAGGGTACATGCAGCCCAGGGGGGTGGGGGGCAGGCTACATGGGGGCCCCGGGGGGGGTGGAGGCAGGCTACATGTGAGGCCCCGGGGAGGTGGAGGAGGTATTGCTGGGGCCCGGGGAGGGGGAGGCAGGGTACATGGGGAGGCCCCAAGGGGGGGGGGCGGCAGGGACATGGTAAGCCCAGGGGGGGGAGGCAGGGTCATGGGAGGGCCCAAAAGGGAAGGTGGGGGGCAGGGTACATGGTGAGGCCAAGAGGGAAGGGGGGCAGGCACATCGAGGCCCAAGGGAGGGGAAGCAGGGTACATGCGAGGCCCATGGGGAGGGGAGGCGGGGGAAATGCTGACCCAAGGAGTGGGTACTGCAATAAGGAGGACCAAGGAGCAGACGGCCTGGGTAGGAGGAGGCAGGTGGGGATGCTGAGGTAGGAGGTGGAGGCAGGCTACATACTGAGGCCCAGAGGGGAGGTGGCGCCAGGCTAGATGCTGAAGCCCAGGGGAGGTGGAGGCAGGCTACATGGTGAAGCCCAGGGGAGGTGGAGGCAGGTTAAATGGTGAGGCCAAGGGGAGGTGGAGGCAGGCTACATGCTGAGGCCAAGGGGAGGTGTGGGCTACATGCTGAGGCCAGGGGAGGTGGAGGCAGGCTACATGCTGAGGCCCAGGGGAGGTGGAGGCAGGCTACATAGTGAGGCCCAGAGGGGAGGGGGCGGCAGGCTACATGGTGAAGCCCGAGGGAGGTGGAGGCAGGGTACATGGTGAGGCCCCGAGGGAGGTGGAGGCAGGGTACATTGTGAGGCCAAGAGGGAAGGGGGCGGCAGGCTACATGCTGAGGCCCAGGGGAGGTGGAAGCAGGCTACATGGTGAGGCCCAGGGGAGGTGGAGGCAGGCTACATGCTGAGGCCCAGGGGAGGTGGAGGCGCGCTCAAAGCTGAGGACAAGAGGAGGTGGAGGCAGGCTACATGCTGAGGCCCAGAGGAGGTGGAGGCAGGATACATGCTGAGGCCGAGGGGTGGTGGAGGCTACATGCTGAGGCCCAGAGGGGAGGGGGCAGGCTTCATGCTGAGGCCTAGGGGAGGTGGAGGCAGGCTGCATGCTGAGGCCTAGGGGAGGGGAGGCAGGCTACATACTGAGGCCCAGAGGGAGGGGGCGGCAGGCTACATGGTGAGGCCCAGAGGGGAGGGGGCGGCAGGCTACATGGTGAAGCCCGAGGGAGGTGGAGGCAGGCTACATGGTGAGGCCAAGAGGGTAGGTGGAGGCAGGCTACATGCTGAGGCCCAGGGGAGGTGGAAGCAGGTTACATGCTGAGGCCAGGGGAGGGGGGCAGGCTACATGCTGAGGCCAGAGGTGAGGGGCTACGGTGAGGCCGGGGAGGGTGAGCACATGCTGAGGCCTAGGGGAGGTGGAGGCAGGGGTACATTGGGCTAGGAGGCTCTAGGGGGGTGGGTCGGGGGCCGGGGGGGGCTACATGCTGAGGCCTAGGGGAGGTGGAGGCAGGCTACATGCTGAGGCCCAGGGGAGGTGGAGGCAGGCTACATGCTGAGGCCCAGAGGGGAGGGGGAGCCAGGCTACATGCTGAGGACAAGGGGAGGTGGAGGCAGGCTACATGCTGAGGCCCAGGGAGGGGGAGGAGGGGGCCGAGGCAGGCTACATGCTGAGGCCCAGAGGGGAGGTGGAGGCAGGCTACATGCTGAGGCCCAGAGGGGAGGTGGAGGCAGGCTACATGGTGAGGCCCAGAGGGGAGGTGGAGGCAGGCTACATGGTGAGGCCCAGAGGGGAGGTGGAGGCAGGCTACATGGTGAGGCCCAGGGGAGGTGGAGGCAGGCTACATGGTGAGGCCCAGAGGGGAGGTGGAGGCAGGCTACATGCTGAGGCCCAGGGGAGGTGGAGGCAGGCTACATGGTGAGGCCCAGAGGGGAGGTGGAGGCAGGCTACATGCTGAGGCCCAGGGGAGGTGGAGGCAGGCTACATGGTGAGGCCCAGAGTGGAGTGGATGGTGGGAGGTAGGCTACATGCTGAGGCCTTGGGGAGGGGGAGGGAGGCTACATGCTGAGGACCAGAGGGGAGGGAAGGGTACATGCTGGGAGGTGACTACATGAGGGGGAGGGAGGCTACATGCTGAGGACCAGAGGGGAGGGAGGCTACATGCTGAGGACCAGAGGGGAGGGAGGCTACATGCTGAGGACCAGAGGGGAGGGAGGCTACATGCTGAGGACCAGAGAGGGAGGCACCGAGACAAGGGGACAGCTATCTGAAGACCAGAGGGGAGGCAGGCTACATGCTGAGGCCCAGAGGGGCAGGCCCAAAAGGCCTATCATGCTGCGAGGACCAGTGAGGGAGGCAGGCAGGCTACATGCTGAGGACCAGAGGGGAGGCAGGCTACATGCTGAGGACCAGAGGGGAGGCAGGCTACATGCTGAGGACCAGAGGGGAGGCAGGCTACATGCTGAGGACCAGAGGGGAGGCAGGCTACATGCTGAGGACCCAGTAGGAAATTGAAGAACACTTACCAGCCTAATGGGACAGTCCTCCGCAGGAGCAGGTATGTTCTTGCAGGGAGCTCATCTCCTCAGTGTCCTGTTGGCGGGTCAGTGGGCGGGGCAGGAGCACTGAACAGGGAGCCGGGCAGTCAGTGCTCTTGTCTTGTGCCTCCTCCTGCCTCAGCGAGTGAAGCGGCCGCTGCGGAGCAGTGCGGCCAGCACAGACACTGGGGCGTGGAGCGGCCCACAGCAGCGGCCGTGGCCCTCCACAGCTAAACACCATATCCTTCACAGCGGCACTGCCCCTGTATTAAAGAAGGTAGGAGCAGCGTCAGCTGATTGTATGTAAATGCAGGCGGCCCAGGAGTCACACGGCCCGCCGGGCATCTGCCCGGTCGGGCAGGTGCTCAGTCTGGGCCTGGCTGTGGCACAAAGAAGGACGCCGCCATCTTGGAAATCGGCACGGCCCTATCGCTCAACCGTTGATCCAGCCGCCTGCTCCACTCTCCTGCCAGTCCTCTTACAGCTTCTGCCAGCAAGCCTGCAGCTCCGGTCACCATTCCAAGCCTGCATCTTCAGCCATCCATCCAGCTCCTGCCTGCATTCACCCTCAGCTAAGTGCAATTCTCCTATCTGTTGTCACAGTGCTAATTCTAAAAGAGGGGTGTAATAGGACTGTGTTTCTGCCCCATCCTAAATTTTCTTTTTT
>JAODAL010050537.1:0-27333 GCA_025379985.1 Phyllomedusa bahiana
TTTATTTAAAAAAGGGGGTTTGGCCAAAAATTTTGGGAAAGACACGTTGGATGCCGGTTCAAACCCGCCCAAAAAATTTTCCGGGCATTTAGGGGGCCCCCCCAAAAAAAACCCCAAACAAAAAAAAAATAAAAAAGGGGGAAAGCCCCCTGATAAATCATGGCAGCGACAGTGGAAAAAACACCAGGGGGCTCAGGTGGCAATATCAGTGACAGAGTGGGGAGGTGACAGCGGCAGCCACAAGCAGCATGAGGTCAGAGAGTGCCAAAATTACATTCTAGTGGTGGAAAAAACTGGATTAGGCCAAAGAGTGGCACAACGACACAGTGTGGAGTTGACGGCATCAACACAGCGCAGCATGAAGTCAGACAGTGGCACAATGGCATTCTAGAGGTGGCAAAAAAAGGAGTGGCCACAGAGTGGCACAATGACACAGTGTGTAGGTCATGGCAGCAGCCACAGAAAGCAGCATGAGGTCAGACAGTGGACAATGACAGAGTGTGTAGGTCACCGGCAGCAGCATGAGGTCGGGACAGTGGCACAATGACACAGTGTTGTGGGTCCCCGGGCAACAGCAGCATGAGGTCAGACAGTGGCACATGACATTCTGGAGGTGGCAAAAACAGGAGTAGGCCACACAGTGGGACAATGACACAGTGTGTAGGTCACGGCAGACGCCACAGCAGCAGCAAGAGGTCAGACAGTGGCACAATGACAGTGTGGAGGTCACGGCAGCAGCCACAGCAGCAGCATGAGGTCAGACAGTGGCACAATGACATTCTGGAGGTGGCAAAACAGGAGTAGGCCACAGGTGGGACAATGACACAGTGTGTAGGTCACGGCAGCAGCCACAGCAGCAGCATGAGGTCAGACAGTGGACAATGCACAGTGTGTAGGTCACGGCCGCAGCAGTATGAGGTCAGACAGTGGAACAATGACATTATGGAGGGTGGCAAAAACGGGAGTAGGCCACAGAGGTGGGACAATGACACAGTGTGTAGGTCACGGCAGCAAAACCAGCAGCAGTATGAGGTCAGACAGTGGCAAAAATGACAGAGTGTGTAGGCCCACGGCAGCAAGCCACACAGCAGCATGAGGTCAGACAGTGGCACACAATGACATTCTGGAGGTTGGCAAAACAGTAGTAGGCCACAGAGTGGCACAATGACAGAGAGTGGAGGTCACGGCAGCAGCCACAGCAGCAGCATGAGGTCAGACACTGGCACAATGACACAGTGTGTAGGTCACGGCAGCAGCCACAACAGCAGCATGAGGTCAGACAGTGGCACAATGACATTCTGGAGGTGGAAATAAAACTGGAGTAGGCCACAGAGTGGCACAATGACACACTGTGTAGGTCATGTCAGCAGCCACAGCAGCAGCATGAGGTCAGACAGGGGCACAATGACACAGTGTGTAGGTCACGGCAGCGACAGAAATAGGGGTCGACAGTGGCACAAATGGCATTCTGGAGGTGGCCAAAACAGTAGTAGGCCACAGGGTGGCACAATGACAGAGAGTGGGGTGGGGTGGCTTAGCAGCATGAGGTCAGGCAGTGGCACAATGACATTCTGGAGGTGACAAAAACTGGAGTAGGCCACCGAGTGGCACAATGACAGAGAGTGGAGGTGACCGTGGCAGCATAGTTTCATAATTTCATAGCTTGTACGGCCGAAAAAAGACGAGACGTCCATCCAGTTCAGCCTGTTGTGCTAAGGTGTTGATCCAGAGGAAGGCAAAAAAAAACCCCGGAGGTAGAAGCCAATTGTCCTCATTTTAGGGAAAAATTCCTTCCCGACTCCAATTGGCAATCGGAAAAACCCTTGGATCAATGACCCTCTCCAGAATCCTAGCCCACTTTAACTTGTTATATTAATTATGCTCCAGAAATGCATCCCAAACCCTTTTTGAACTCTTTTGGGAATTCACCTTGACAAGTTCCTCTGCACAGAGAGTTCCACAGTCTCACTGCTTTACAGTAAAGAATCCCTGTCTATGTTTATGTAGAAACTTTCTTTTCCTCAAGACGTAGAGGATGCCCCTTGTTCAGATACAGTCCTGGGTATAAATAAATCTTGGGAGAGATCTCTATATTGACCTTTGATGTATTTAAACATATTTATTATAACCCCCCGAAGCCGTCTTTTCTCTAAACTAAATAACCCTAACTTGCTAAACTTTCTGGGTATTGTAGTCCACCCAGCCCTTTTTATTATTTTTGTTGCCCGCCTTTCTACCTGTTCAAGCTTACAATGTCTTTCCTGGGGCACTGGTGCCCAAAACTGTACACGAAAATTCCCCATGTGTGGTCTAACCAGTGACTTGTTTTAATGGGGATAATGTTCTCATCATGTCCCTCTATGCCCCTTCTAATGACCCCATGATCCTATTTTCCTTGGCAGCTGTTGTTGGACACTGGCGGGCTACAATTAAGTTTACTGTCCACCAGGATTTCCCAAGTCCTTCTCCATGTCCCCTTTTACCCAGCCTTTTCCATTTAAACATGTAGTCATGTTAATGGATTTTTCCCTCCCCATGTGCATAACCTTGCTTTTATCTGTGTTAAACCCTTTCATCTGCCATTTCCCTCCCTAGGCCTCCAACCTATCCGATCCCTTTGTAATATAACCATTATTCTCTATTGTGTTATTACTTTACAGAGCTTTGTATCGTCTGCAAAGATCGATATTCTACTGTGTAATCCCGGTGTCAGATCGTTAATGAAAATGTTGAAGAGGAAAGGGCCCATATACTGACCCTTGTGGTAACCCACTAGTAACAGCAATTTCCCGTCAGAGTATTTTTCCCTTTAAATTTCTACCCTTTGTTTTCTATTTTAGTGAGCCAGTTGCTTACCCACTTGCAACGTTTTTCTGCCAGTCCAAGCACTCTTCATTTTACTTACCCCAAATTTTTATGTGGCACCCCGTATCAAATGCTTTAGAAAAAATCTAGATATATGACATCCAGTGCCTCCCCCCGATCCAGTCTAGAAAATGACTTCCTCATTAGAAGCTGATGAGATTAGTCTGACAGGACCGATCTTCATAAACCCATGCTGGAACGGCGTTATACATTTATTTTCAGTGAGATACTCCAGGATAGCATCTCTGGAGAAAACCTTCAAACATTTTTACCCACAACAGAGGTTTAAACTTTCCGGCCTATAGTTTCCTGGATCACTTTTTGACCCCTTTTTGAATTTGGCACCACATTTGCTATGCGCCAATTTCCTTTGGGACATACCCTGTTATTAGACAGTCCCTAAATCTTAAGAATAGAGGCCGATCTATGACATCACTTAACTCCCTTAGGACACGTGGGTGTATGCAATCTGGACCTGGGGATTTGTCTATTTTAATCTTCTAAAGAGGAGCTGCAATTCTTCTTGGGTTAAGACAAGAAACTTTTTAGTTGGAGTTTACCTCATCCCTCTGTTCAACAGGAAGCTCATCCTCCTCGTAAATACAGTGCAGAAAAAAAGTGTTTAATACATTTGCTTTTTTCATCGCCCTCTACTGTCTCTCCCTCAGTATTTTTCAAAGGGCCAACATTTTCTGTTTTAATTTTTTACTATTTATTTTAGTTAAAAAAAATTTGGGGTTAGTTTTACTTTCTATTGGCGATACGTCCTTTCCATCTCCAGCTTTGTTCCTTTATCTTTATTTTACACACTTTATTTTTTTCCCTATTAGCTTCTTAGGCCTCTTCCCCACCCTCCTTTTTATTAGGTGAAAACGCTTTCTTTTTGTTTTTTATTGCCCCTTTTACATCCCTGTTGATTTCCCCATTGGGTTTTTCCTGTTTCAAATTTTTTTATTACCATAAGGTATGTACCTCTCCAGTGGTTTGCCTAGGATGTTTTTAAAAATATCCCATTTATTATTAGTTCTGCCATATTTAAACACATTGTCCCAGTCAATACGGTTTAGGGCCTCCCTAAGCAGAATAAATTAGCCTTCCTAAAATTCAGTGTTTTTGTGGCTCCTTGACAAAAAACTCTATTGAAGGATAAACGGAAATTTATTATATTATGGTCACTATTTCCCAGGTGCCCTCAACCTGAACCTTTGGTTTACTCTGTCAGGTCTATTAGTCAATAATAAATCTAGAAGGGCCTTTCCTCTAGTCGGTTCTTGCACCATTTGGCAAAGGTAATTATCATTAGTTATTGACAAAAACCTGTTTCCTTTATGAGAGCTACAGGTTTCAGATTCCCAATTGATGTCTGGATAGTTAAAGTCGAATATAATAATAACCTCATTCTGATTAGCCGCCTCATCTATTTGCCTGGGGAAATAAATCTTCTATGGGTTCTGTTATACTTGGGGGCCTATAGCAGACCCTATTAGTATTATATTGTTATTGTTACCCCCATGTATATTTAACCCATAATGTTCACTTGTTCATTACCTGTACCTATATCTTCCCGCAGTGTTGGCTTCAGACAGGATTTACATAGAGAAGACACCTCCCCTCTCCCGGGCTTTACGATCCTTTCTAAATAGACTGTAATCCTGTAAGTTAACCGCCCAGTCGTTTGCTCTCATCCAGCCATGTTCTGTTATCCCACTATGTCATATTTTTCTTCAGCTAGTAGTAATTCTAGGTCAGTTCTTTTGTTGGTCAGACTCCTGGAATTGGTCAGCATGCAATTTAGAGATTTTTCAGTTTTTTTGTCCTTTCTCCCTGATATTTTTAACTATTGCTACACTCCCTCCCCTCCACCCCCTGATTTATTACTAATTCCCAGCTCTCTATCTTCACTATCTTGCATGCTATCTCTGAAGTTACCCTCCCCACCAGTCTCTAGTTTAAATATTCCTCCAACTTCCTGGCCATTTTGTCCCCCAATACAGCTGCACCCTCCCCATTTAGGTGCAGCCCATCCCTAGCATAGGCCTGTAGCCAAGACAGAAGTCAGCCCCCAGTTCTCCAAAAAACCCAAAAAAATCCCTCTTTCCAACACCAATTTTTGAGCCACTTATTCACCTTCTAATTCTTTTTGTCTCTCTGGTGTGGCTCGTGGAACAGGTAATATTTCTGAAAATATTACCCTGGAGGTTCTTGCCTTGAGCTTTTGGCCTAAGCAGCATGAGGTCAGACAGTGGCACAATGACATTCTGGAGGTGGTAAAAACTGGCGTAGGCCACAGAGGGGCCCACAAAGGACAGAGAGTGGAGGACTGGCGGCCCAGCAGCATGATGTCAGACAGTGGGCCCAATGACATTCTGGAGGTGGCAAAAAACTGGGAGTAAGCAAAAGAGTGGCACAATGACACAGAGGGGGAGGTTGAGGGCGGGCAGCAGATGAGGTCAGACAGTGGCACAATGACTTCTGGAGGTGGCAAAAAACTGGAGTAGGCCACAGAGTGGCACAAGGGACAGAGAGTGGAGGGTGACCGTGGCAGCAGCATGAGGTCAGACAGTGGCACAATGACATTCTGGAGGTGGCAAAAAACTGGAAAGTGGGGCCACAGAGTGGCAAAATGGACACAGAGTGGAGGTGAGGGCGCGGAAACAATGACATTCTGGAGGTGGCAAAAACTGGAGTAGGCCACAGAGTGGCACAATGACAGAGAGGGGGAAGTGACGGGGGGCAGCAGCATGAGGTCAGACAGTGACACAATGAAATTCTGGAGTGGCAAAAAAAACAGGAATAGGCCACAAAGTGGCACAATGACACAGTGGGTAGGTCATGTCAGCAGCCACAGCAGCAGCATGAGGTCAGACAGTGGTACAATGACACATTGTCTAGGTCATGGTAGCAGGCACAGCAGCAGCATGAGGTCAGACAGTGGCACAATCACATTCTGGAGGTGGCAAAAACTGGAGTAGGCCAGAGAGCGGGACAATGACACAGTGTGTAGGTCACGGCAGCAGCCACAGCAGCAGCATGAGGTCAGACAGTGGCCCCAATGACGAGTGTGTAGGTCACGGCAGCAGCCACAGCCAAGCAGCAGCATGAGGTCAGACAGTGGCACAATACATTTGGGGTGGCAAAAAAACTGGAGTGGGCCAGAGAGCGGTACAATGACACAGTGGGTAGGTCATGTCAGCAGCCCAAGCAGCAGCATGAGGTCCGACAGTGGCAAATTGACACTGTGTGTAGGTCAAAGCAGCAGCAGCATGAGGTCAGACAGTGGCACAATGACATTCTGGAGGGGGGCAAAACAGTAGTAGGCCACAGAGTGGCACAATGACAGAGAGTGGAGGTGACGGCGGCAGCAGTATGAGGTCGGGGACAGTGGCAACAATGACATTCTGGAGGTGGCAAAAACGGAGGTAGGCCACAGAGTGGCACAATGACAGAGAGTGGAGGTGACCGTGGGCAGCAGCAATGAGGTCAGACAGTGGCACAATGACATTCTGGAGGTGGTTAAAAAACAGAGTAGGCCACAGAGCGGCACAATGAAGAGAGTGGAGGTGCGGCGGCAGCAGCATGAGGTCAGACAGTGCACAATGAATTCTGGGAGGGGCAAAAAAGGAATGGGCCCACAAAAGTGGAACAATGACACAGTGGGTAGGTTAATGTCAGCAGCCACAGCAGCAGCATGAGGTCAGACAGGGGGCACAATGCACATTGTCTAGGTCACGGCGGGCAGGCACAGCAGCAGCATGGGGGTCAGACAGTGGCAACAATCACATTCTGGAGGTGGCAAAAACTGGATTTGGGCCCAGAGAGTGGGCCCAATGACACAGGGGTGTAGGTCACGGCAGCAGCCAGGCAGCGCATGAGGTCAGACAGGGGACAGTGCAGAGTGGTAGGTCACGGCGCAGCCACAGCAGCGCTTTGAGGCCAGACGTGGACTGACATTCTGGAGGTGGCAAAACAGGTAGGCCACAGGTGGCCCATGACAGAGAGTGGAGGTGAGGGGCGGCTCCCAATGGGTCGACAGTGGCACAAGGGACTTTTCTGGAGGTGGCAAAAATGGAGTGGCCCAGGTGCACAATGACAGTGGGTAGGTATGTCAGCGACAGCACCCGCTGAGGTCCGACAGTGGCCATGACCAGTGTGTAGGTCCGGGCAGCGCATGAGGTCAGACAGTGGCACATGACTTTCGGGAAAGGTGAAAAACAGTAGTAGCCACAGAGGGCACAATGACAGAGTGGAGGTGACGGCGGCCAGCAGCTGAGGTGGCGTGGCACAATGACATTCTGGAGGGGGCAAAAATGGAGTAGGCCACACAGTGGCACAAGGGCAGAGGGTGGAGGTGCCGGGGGCAGCAAGCATGAGGTCAGACAGTGGCACAAATGACATTCTGGAGGTGGTAAAAAATGGAGTAGGCCACAGAGCGGCACAATGACAGAGAGTGGAGGTGACGGCCGGCAGCGCATGAGGTCAGACAGTGGCACAATGACATTCTGGAGGTGGCAAAAAACTGGACGTAGGCCACAGAGTGGCAAAATGACACAGAGTGGAGGTGACGGCGGCAGCAGCATGAGGTCAGACAGTGGCACAATGACATTCTGGAGGTGGTAAAAACTGGAGTAGGCCACAGAGTGGCATAATGACAGAGAGTGGAGGTGACGGCGACAGCAGCATGAGGTCAGACAGTGGCACAATAACTTTTCTGGAGGTGGCAAAACTGGGTGGGCCCACAGAGTGGCACAATGACACAGTAGGGAGGGGTGACGGCAGCATGAGGTCGGGACAGTGGCACAATGACATTTGGAGGTGGCAAAAAACTGGAGTAGGCCACAGGAGTGGCACAATGACAGAGAGTGGAGGTGATCGTGGCAGCAGCGCATGAGGTCAGACAGTGGCACAATGACATTCTGGAGGTGGCAAAAAACTGGAAAGTAGGCCACAGGTGGCACAATGACAGAGAGTGGAGGTGACGGCGCGGCAGCAGCATGAGATCGGGAGAGTGGCAAAAATGACATTCTAGAGGTGGCAAAAAAACAGGAGTAGGCCACGGGAGTGGCACAATGATAGAGAGTGGAGGTGACGGCGGCAGCAGCATGGGTCAGACAGTGACACAATGACATTCGGGAGGGGGAAAAAAAAACGGGGAATAGGCCACAGAGTGGCACAATGGACACTTTGTCTAGGTCACGGGTTAGCAGGCACAGCAGCAGCATGAGGTCAGACAGTGGCACAATTCACATTCTGGGGGGTGGAAAAAAAAACTGGGTAGGCCAGAGAGTGGCACAATGCAGAGAGTGGAGGTGACGGCGGCAGGAGCAACTGCATGAGGTCAGAGAGGGGGCCAATGACACAGTGTGGGATGTCATGGCACCAGCAAAAAACAGAAGAATGAGGTCAGGACAGTGGCACAATGACATTCTGGAGGTGGCAAAAAACAGGAATAGGCCAAAAGAGTGGCACAATGACACAGTGTTTTGGTCATGGCAGCAGTTCCCCAGCAGAAGCTTTGAGGTCAGACAGTGGCCCCAATCAAAATTCTGGAGGTGGCAAAAACTGGAGTAGGCCACAGAGTGGCACAATGGACAGAGAGTGGAGGTAACGGCGGCAGGGAGCAACTGCAATGAGGTCAGACAGTGGCACAATGACACAGTGTGGATTGTCATGGCAGCAGCCACAACAGCAGATGAGGTCAGACAGTGGCACAATGACAGAGTGTGGAGGTGGGTGGCAAATACCGGGTCCCTGGTAAAGATGGTTGGTGGCAGATGGAGAAAACTTTTCAGCAGATGTGTGGCATCAGGCGGGTGGCAGCATCAGAATACGGGCTGAGGCAGGTAGTTTGAACCCAGATTTCATTTCTCACAGTTTGGGTGAGGCGCCCATGGCTAAATGTGGGTTTTGACGCTAAGGCATTGGTGTGTGGAAATCCTGGCCGATCCACCCCTGATTCATCTTGAAAAAGGTCAGTCGTTCCACATTTCCATGGACAAGCTGGTTCTCCTTGGGATAACGATGGCCCCGCCGCACTGAACACGCTCTGATTCCACACTACTGGCCGGGCAGGACAGCTTCTCCACTGCAAACTCGGCAAGTTGCGGCCACCCACCTCCAGTTTGTCTGCCCAGTAGTCCAGCGGAAAACTTCTAACTGGGGGGTGGCAGAGTGCTGTCCCAGTAGGCCACCACTGTTGGTTTCAGGGTCTGCTCCAGGTCCTGCTGCTGCTGCTGGCAACTGCCCTCCTCACTAGGCGGGTGAAGGAAGCTGTCATCGTGACTCCAGACTTGGTTGCTGCTGATGGAGGCTGGTACTGCTCCGAACCCCCCCACCTTCCTCCAGCAGCCGCCGGCAGTAGTACGTGAGCGCTGAAGAAAAACCCCCCGGTCGACCTGTAAGAGGAGGGACGATGCCGCACATAGGCAGCGGCCAAACTGATACGGAGGATTTCCCCCATAGTATTTGAGTTTGTCCCCCTTCAATAGCTGGGAAAAAGGCTCCCATTTTGGACCGGTAGCGAGGGTTTCCAATAGGGTGGAGAGCCAGAAAGTCATCCCTCTGCCGGATGCTGACTATTTCGGCTGTTTACTAGCCAGGCAAAAACAGCATGTTGCGGGCCATTGCACAAGTGACTCCCCAGGGGATCCCTGCCTCTATCTCCACTGTAACTGCCACGGTGCTTGCGGGTCATTCTGCCTGTTCTTCCTATCTCCATCTACCTCCTCCAGCTGTCCTCCTCTCTTGTCATGGGTAGAAAATCCACTCATTTCACCCCGGACAAAGTTCTGCTCCTGTCCTCCTCCTCCTCCTCCATTTCAGTCCCCACCGGATCATGTGGCCGCGAGATGTAGTCACCACGTCTCCCGTCCCCTGCCCCGACAGATTTTTCAGCATCTGTTCCAGGACATGAAGCAGTGGAATGCGTTATTCATCGTAGTCCTGGCAACTGACAAATAACGTGGCCTCCTCGAATGGCTCAACAAACGGCAGGTGTCACGCATGAGCTGCCACTGGCTGACATTAAAGTTACACAGGGGAGTACTCCTGTCCGCCTGGATCATCAAAAAATCGTTAATGGCCTTTCTCTGTTCATACAGTCGGTCCAACCATGTGCAGGCTGGGAATTCCAACGGGTTGGAAACATTGCTTTTCAGAGTGTGTTGGGGAGGCCGTTCTGCCGCTGCAACTCGAGGAGGGTGTTCCTGGCTTTGTAGGAATGGATGAAGTGCAATGCACAGTTTCCTGGCCATTTTTTAGAATCTTCTGAAGATCGGGGAAGACTTTCAGGAACTTTTCACAACCAGATTGAAAACACATGCGCCATGCAGGGCACATGGACCATCCCTCCTCGGTGCAGCGGGGGACAAAATTTACTCCCAATGGGCCGTCACCATGGTTCCGATTTCCCGTTGGCGCGGAAAAGGGCCCCCACATCGATTTCTTGCTGCATGACGCGGAGCAGTTAGTCCCCTGTGTGACTTCGTTCGCCGAGGCAAGCCAGGTGTAGAACTGCGTGACACCGCTGTGCCCTACACATTTTGGTATGATGGGCAGTACTTGTGGAGGTGAGATGGTGGTGGTGGAGGAGGGAGAAGGAGGGGACATTGGCGCAGGAGCCGCCCGTTTGGACAATGTGGGGGGGGGAAAACGGGCGTCTCCTGTCCAAGTTGTTGGTGTGCCTGGGCTGGAAGCACATTCACCCAGTGGGCCGTAAAGGACATGTACTGGCCCTGACCATGTTACAGCTCCAGACGTCCGCGCTGCCGTGCACCTTGGAACAAACCGATTTAAACTCAAGGACTGGCCCACCTTCTGTTCTACATATTTTGAAGTGCTGGTACTGCCTTTTTGGAAAAGAAATTACGGCTTGGAACTTCTCCATCTCGGCTCGGGACAAAACCATTAGTTCTCTGAACGGTGCAGAGTCCACCATTTGGAAAGGGAGGGACTGGCAGTACCAACAACTTGGGGCAGGAGCAGTGTCAGCTGCTGCACCTTAGGATGGTTGGAGGCATTTCTGTTGTCTCTTTGCAATCGCCTCGCTGAATGACTGCTGGCACCATGAGTTAGCGAGGAGCAGGGCATCTGGACGGGAGGGTTTATGTCAAAGAGAAACGCTCCATTCTGCAGAGGTTTTTGGAGCCTTGACTGGCTGCAATGGCATGCGTGCCACGGCCGCTGCTGCTGCTGTTGCTGCGGCGGCAGGATGTCCCCCACAAATTTAGCCCCGTTTCTCCCAGGCCACCGGATGGTGACACTGCATGTGTTGACGCAGGGCTGTGGTGCCAACGTTAGCTCCCTGGCCACGCTTCACTTTCTGCCCACAGATTTTACAATTACCCTATTCGGGCTCCTCCGGTGTCTTAGCAGAGAACTGCCACACCCCCGGGGTATCGGATTTTACCGCCAACGCTCCCCACTGAGTGACTACTACAGCCGCTGCCTCGCTGAGCCCCTGTGCCGCTACTCTCTTGGACCTGCGAAGCGGGTTTTTTACCCTGTGGCCACTTGGCTCCCGACTTCACACTGCTGCTACCCTGCTGACTACGGCCACACAACCCACTTGCTGGCTGCGCCGCTGCCTGATGCGCAAGCTGACGCCTCTTCTCCTGGGCGTTGATGAAGCCCTTGCTTCACCCCGGGTCCCAAGGTGGTCGGCTACATCATCATCAATTTGTGTTTCATGTCACTACTGTCTCATCACCGGTCTTGGTTTTGCAGAGGCTGGACCCCTCACAACATGACCTCCCTTGGGCCATCTCAACATCTATACTTTGCCGCCCTACTGCAAGAAGCAGGGGTTGGGCTCCATTTCTTCGCTGCAAGTAGCTGCTGACTGTCCTTCTCAAATTGTTCATCCTCGATATATGTGGCGCTGAGCCCAGACCACATAGTAGATCTCTATGCTGGGGAACAGGATGGGACAGAGGCGGGTTGAGGACGGGTGAGGGCCCCTGACCCGCTCCCGGGCCATGCCAACTAAGGGTTATGTCTGATGTTCCCACCGACTCCTTGGGGTGGGGTTGTCAGATGGTCAAACTGGGAGGAAGTGGATGACCTAGTCAACCAATCAAGACCCTTGGGTTGCTAGTCAGCAGACGGCCGCTAGATGACAGCGGGCAGTTGTGGCCTCACCGAGTGACCCCTGCTGCGACGTCCCCTTGCTGTGCTGCGGGTCTGCTTTCCCGGAATGTTTGTGCCTCTGCCACTCGCAGGTGAAGAGCCTGCCACCTCTCTGTCTGACATACTGTTTGTTCTTTAAAAAGTACAGAACACTGTTTTTATGAAGATATCTGTATATTTATTAAATACACCCCCCTGTATTTGACTCCAAAAGAAAACCCCCTAAGAAGCTTGGGTAACCCTTGGATATAAATTGCGCTCCACAAATGGGCAGGAAAAATTGACTTGTATGTTTCGTTTAAAAGCTCTGTGTATTTTTCTGAATATAAAAGCCCCAAACAGGCTTAATTAACCTTCGGATATGAATTTTTGCTACAGAATTTCTTCTGTGGCGGTGAAAATTTAAAGTTTCTTTTATGAGTATAACTGCAGAACAACGCCCTTTAAATTAACCCCTTGATGTAAATTGCGTCAAACAATTGAGCAACCACAAACTTCGAGCTTTTGTAGCGTGTTACAATGGCGTGTTTTTTACGCTTTAAAAAGAGAAAAAATTGTAATTTACCTTCACTTGTGAATTATGCTGCAGGAAAAATGTATATTTGGCGGTGAAAGACGGTTTATTTTTGTCCCACAGCAGAAAAACAATGCTTAATTTAACCCCTGGATGTAAATTGCGCCAAACAATTGGCAACCACAAACTACGAGCTTTGTAGGTGTTTTCATGGGTGTTTTCTTACGCTACACAAAAAGAGAAAAAACTTGTAATTAAACCTTCGCTTGTGATTTTGGCTGCAGGAAAAATGTTATTTTTTGGCGGTGGAAAAAGACGGTCTTTTTAGTGACCCCAACAGCAGAACAAACGCTTAATTAAACCCTGGATGTAAATTGCGCAAAAGAATTGAGCAGCCAAAATTGAAGTGGTATTTGTATTGTAAAAACGCAAGTTTCTTTAAATTGAATACAACAGGAAAATGCTTAGATCCCACTTGGATATTCAATGTGCTGTGAGCAGATAGGGATTAAAAATGTTTTTATGCAGCTGCACTGGACGCACACTGGACTTCAGATCCAATACCCCACAAAATCAGAAATAGACCGTTAAGAGAAGCAGTCTCTGAGACAAGCTGAGACACCCCCCAAATATCGCTGTATAAAAATCAGTTCTTCAGTAAGAGCTATTACAAGCAGTCGCGGCAGCACCTTCCCTAATCAGTACAGTGAGAGCGGTATGAGCTCCCAGCATCGTCCCCGGACTTATAGTGCGGTGACGTTACAAAATTTCCCGCCGGTCTCTTGATTGGCTTCATCTCTGCACAAAGTTCATGCAGGCTATGCCCTTCTTCCTCCAGAGTGCTTTGCCCCATGTAACGCCATGTGCTCGCAGCCAATTTTATCAATCAAAAGCACACTTCGTTCACCCGAAGTACCCCAAACTTCGACTTCGTTCAGAACCGAAGTTTTCCTGAATTTCTAAACGAATTCCACTTCGTTAGAATCAATTCGCCCATCTCAATTTACAATCCTCACAGGACCTACTTCTCTGCTCTTTTCTTGTCAGCTCCTCACACAACCACCTCCAAGACTTTTCCTGTGCATCTCCCACACTCTGGAACTCAATACCACAAAACATCAGATTCTCTGCCACATCTACAGCTTTCAAAAGTAACCTGAAAAACCATCTCTTCAGGATAGCCTATAACCTACAATAGCCCTACTGTGACACTACTGCACCATACAAACATACCTGCCCCTCACCTTCTGTCTCATTCCTTCACCCATGTAGATTGTATGTCCTATAGCATGGGTGTCAAACATAAGGCCCGCGGGCCACATTCGGCCCGCGGCCTTGTGTTTTCCGGCCCGCGATCTCCCTGTCTCCCCACGGCTGTTTTACCACAGTCGCGCAGAGTCAGTCAGCAGCTACATGCTCGGTGCAGCTGCTAGTACAGGAAGAAGGCAGGAGGGATCGTTTCCCTCCCACCTTCTCCCTTTGTATGTACAACGCTCGGTGAGTGCTGTACATACGGCGTCGCAGGGGGCGTGACACGCCGCTTTACTCACACCCCCTGCGAGGCTGGGTCTCCTCGTTCGGCAGCCTCTGCCGCCGAGGAGATCTCTGGGAGCTGCGTGAGGGCGTCAGCGGCGTGACGTCACGCTGTTTACACCGTACACAGCTCCCGGACCGGACCCGACCGGGCCGCTCTGCACGGACAACCAGAAGATAAGTAGCTTTTTTTACATTTTATAATCATTAGGGGGCCTATATGTGGCATCTATATGGCTACTGGGGGACTATGGGGCATCTGCCTGGCTACTGGGGGCCTATATGGGGCATCTGCCTGGCTACTGTGGGCCTATATGGGGCATCTGCCTGGCTACTGGGGGGCTATATGCGGCATGTACCTGACTACAGGGGGCTATGGGGCATCTGCCTGGCTACTGGGGGCCTATATGGGGCATCTACATGGCTACTGGGGGACTATGGGGCATCTGCCTGGCTACTGGGGGCCTATCTGGGGCATCTACCTGGCTACTGGGCGACTATGGGGCATCTGCCTGGCTACTGGGGCGCTATATGGGGCATATACCTGACTACAGGGGGCTATAGGGCATCTGCCTGGCTACTGGGGGGTTATATGGGGCATCTACATGGCTACTGGGGGACTATGGGGCATCTGCCTTGCTACTGGGGGGCTATGGGGCATGTACATGGCTACTAGGGGCGCTCTGGGGCATCCACATGGCTCCTAGGGGCGCTATGGGGCATCTACATGGCTACTGGGGGGGCTATGGGGCATCTACATGGGTACTGGGGGACTATATGAGGCATCTGCCTGGCTACTGGGGGACTATGGGGCATCTGCCTGGCTACTGGGGGACTATGGGGCATCTGCCTGGCTACTGGGGGACTATATGAGGCATCTACATGGCTACTGGGGGACTTTGGGGCATCTACATGGCTACTGGGGGACTATGGGGCATCTGCCTGGCTACTGGGGACTATATGGGGCATCTCCCTGGTTACAGGGGGCTATGTGGGGCATCTCCCTGGCTACAGGGGGGCTATGTGGGGCATCTCCCTTTCTATATGGGGCATATTACCTGGCTGCAGAGGACATATTACCTTGCTGCAGGAGGCATATTACTACCTGCAACAGAGGGCAAAAATACCTATCTACGTACATGGGCAGATATAACTGTCATCTACAGGGGGCTTTATACCCACTTATCTACCTACAAGTAGCTCTAAAATTATGTGGGCCCTTTAAGGCCTTTTAAGGAACGCCATGAGGCTGATGTAGCCCCCAGTGAAAACGAGTTTGACACCCCTGTCCTATAGGGTGGGGTCCTCGCTCTCTCTTTACCATGTATTTAGTGTTATTATTATACTTGTTTGGTCTTATGTTATGCATGTGAAACCAGTGTCAGACGCAGATGCGCCCACTGTAGTTAATTATTGGGGCCAACCCTACAGCTACTGTACTTGATTCTCACGCTCTGCCTCTTGATTTTTTGCTTCTCTTTCTCTGCATTTAGGCCTGAAAAGCAAGTCCAGAGGCCCACCATGCACAGGGAACCAGCAGGGGTTTACCTGCCCCCCCTTAGGCCAATCTAAGCATGTATAAACCCCTTTTGAATGTACAGTGTCCTGAATTAATGGTACTTTGAAATAAATACTAGTGTAATTGTAAGTACATCAGCTGCCCCTAAGGTCTGGAGGTTATTGGTGATTATTAAAAGAAGCATGGACTCACGGAACAGGAATGTAATATTGATGCTATATAAAGCAGTGGTACGTCTCTAGAAGAGAAAAGCCTTCTTCATAATGAGAACTGTGAATCTGTGAAATAGCCGCCCCAGGAGCTGGACAGCAAGTATAGTTAAAGGTTTTAAAAAAAATGCTTAGATAACTACTTACAAGTGAATAATATTAGTACTAGATCCAGACTGATGGTAATTTTGGAATACGAAATGAAATCTTCCTTGAGGGCAGATTCTTGCTTTATGGGTTCCAAACCCTTCATCAGTAGAAGAAACAAAGCTTAAAAAAGTCCTCTACCCCTCCCTTCATCCATATCTTTCCCACCCTTGGTTGAATTTGATGGACATTTTGTATTTTTTCAACCGTACTAACCACAGTACTAAGTAAATGATAATTCTTACAGTATGTCACGTCAGAGGAGGTGCAGTGGGCCCTGACTGCCACCCAGCCCACTGCCCCTACCTACTTGGCGTGCTGCCCAAGATGGCAGACCCCAACTGGATGACAGTCCCTATGCTGCTACGTGTAGGGCCGTCAGGGGAATGCAGAGTCAGACAGTCCGGGTCGGTAACGGTGCGGGTACGCCAAAGCCAAAAACCGAGAACCAGAAGAATGACAGGAAGCAAGCCACGGGTGAAATACAGGAGGTAACACGGCACAAAATCAAAAACCAGAAACGAAGTCGAGGAGCAAGCCGAGGTCAAGTGAACAGGAGTAAATAAGCAACAAGCAACAAGGAAACTGGAGAAACGCTAGGGATAACCTTTCACAGGCAAAGGCAGATTACACTGAGCCAGTATAAATGACACCACCCCCCGCAGCTGATTTGTGCGGCCCCCGGGCTCCTCTATTGGCCTGTACGTCACATCCTCTGACCTGATTGGGATCTGAGCTGTCAATCTTATATTCAGCAGTCAGGCTTCTCCCTGGGTGTGTCGACCGACTAGAGGGATTAACCCCTGCAGTGCTTGGCTCCTCTACGGCAGAAACGTGCGCTGTGACATCTTATTCCATAGAATAAATTCAAAACACATAAAACAGATTAACCCTAACTACTTCAGTACATGCTTGCCATGAGTCAAGGAATGGTGCCTCTACAAGTCGCATGATCCTGCCACTAGAGGGTCTACAGTTAAAGTCCTTCTGCAGATGCGCCACAGAGGACCTGGACTCGGTGGGGAAGTGCCACCTATATTGTGTCAGTGATTATATATTACTGACACGTACCGTAGCGGCTAGAATAGCTGCAAGGCAGCTATGTATGGGGTGGCTCTTTTGGGACAGCTATAGTGTTGGGTCGGTGGCTGTCACCGCATTCCATGTCCCTGGGTTCCAGCCCAGATATTGTGTAGCTCTCTGGAGACCTATTAAGGGCCTCCTACTTCAGGTGTATGGGGGGCGTGGTCTGCTATTGGAAGCGGAGCAGCAGCAGAGCTAAGGTGAAGGGCTCTTGCCCCCAGAGGCTGGAGATCAGCTTAACCATAATGTACTGGTGTGTATTGGTGGTGTTGGACACTAGGTTCAGACCCCCTGAGTAGAGAGGGAACATTTATGTGTAGCTAGTGGCCAGACGGCCGAAGTTTATTTTTGTAAGTTTATGCTGTTGGCTATAACCTGCTGGACAAATAAAGATGGCTAATGCCAAGAAGAAAATACCGTGTGGTTCCAAGTGATGTTGGAGGGCCATCCTTCTTACAAAAAGTGCCGATCCTATGAGCTAATGACCCCGGGCTGATCCAAGATCAATATATATATAATAATAATAATAATATATATATATATATATTGCTGATAGCAATAATCCATGTCTGTTGAAATACTGCAGCACTTCTAGTACTGTTGCTGCTGGACTATCAATGTTAAGGTACATCTAACAGTGGCACCTTTCTTTTTAGCAAGTTCTTGGAAAACAAATTGTGACTAGGGATGAGCGATATTATCGGCAAAATTTGAAATCGGCACGGTTTTTAGGCTTATCGGAAATTTACAATCACGGGATAGTTTAGGTAACAATCTTACAGATAATCTATTACTATCACGCCATTTACAGAGTTTCCTGTCATTTTGGCGGCTAGCCAATCAGCTCCGAGGATAGAGGGGGGTGAGGAGCATGTACAACGTCACCATTTTGTGGTGTATGGATCTCATTGGCTGCAAAAATCACATGACTTCGTTTTATCTATGCAACTGCATTTTCTGTTTGAGCTCATTCTCTGTCTGTGCCACTTCACAGCAGGACGTGTCTGTCTGCGTTTAAACCAATAGCTGTTCTAACAGCTCTGAGAGATAGTCTCTTCTAATACAGGAAACCATCCAAATACTTACAGCTTAGAATAGCGTTGTGTAGATGAGAGATACTGGCTTGGCTAAAAAATCCTTTTTGCTTTCTCAAGACTCGGTGGGTCAAAAGCAAATTGAGGATTTGTTACAACCAAAAGAGGGTGCTGTTGGCTTCTCAGCTCCATTCCCATAATGCCTTGTGATATGCAGATGCTAAGTAGAGGGCGAAAAGGCAAAACAAAAACTCTACAAGCCGTTCGTTCGGTGCTCTCCTTAAGGAGAGATCTTCCCTTCCTGAGCTACCCGATGCCTCCCACACAGCCAGCCAGTATCGTCTCTACTCTGCACTGAAGAGGGACAAAAATCCCAAATATCATTTTCTGTAGATGAGAGATACTGGCTTGGATAAAACATCCTTTTTGCTTTCTCAAGACTCGGTGGGTGAAAAGCAAATTGAGGATTTGTTAACCAACAGAGGGCGCTGTGGGCTTCTCAGACCCTTTCCCATAATGCCTTGTGATAGCTTAGAATAGAGTTAGATTAGAGAATTTCACTTCTTATCTAGTTAGAGAAAGTTTTAAGGATATCTACTGGTGTGTATAGCCGCAGGGCTGCGGGGGGGGGGGGGGGGGGGGAGGGATTGGCAGCAGGAGAGGCTTTTGAAAGGAAGGAAGATATTTTGCAGCTCAGTGTGTTCTGTGATCTTGAATTGAAAAAGCATTGTGTTTACCACTTTTTTGGCCAGCAGACCTCTGATTGGAGGTGAAATAGTCCCTGTTTTTTTCAGTTCTATTGCAATCACTGCGTGTCAGTGTTCCCAAAAACCGACATAACTTATTCCTATAATTTTTAAATAGTTTTATTGAAGTCCGTACCTCTGTTTGCCGCAAAGAGCTCAGTTGTACGCAAGTTGTGTTATACATGTTTCCTAGTAAATTGCGCCTGTAGTCAGTGGTGTGAAGGTCGCCATATTGATCCATATAACATTTAAATACTCTTATTGCAGTCCGTGCATGTTTTTGGCGCATAGAGCTCAGTTGTACGCATATTGTATTATACATATTTGATAGTAAACTACGCCTGTAGTCAGTGGTGCAAAGGCCCCATATTAATCCATATAACATTTAAATACTCTTATTGCAGTCCGTACATCTGTTTGGCGCATAGAGCTCAGTTGTACGCATATTGTGTTATACATTTTTTATAGTAAATTACGCCTGTTGTCAGTGGTGGCAAAACCGCCATATGTAATCCATATAACTTTTTAATACTTCTATTTCACTCAGTGCGTCTCAGTCTGGCGCTAATCATGCATTTGTACGATAGTTGAAAACTATCAACTGCTAGTCCTACTGGGCAGTTGTAAATCTCAGGGACTGAAGGAAGAACACTGTTGATTTTGTGTTACAGTTCTTCTACCAGACCGCATTTCACAGATATTTGATGGAAACAATTCTGTTTCTAATCCTAGTTGGCTGTTGGAAATTAGTGAGATTTAAGAATAGCTGTGATTTGCCGTCTTTCAATAAAAGACTGTCAAAAACTCTTCCATACCTTTTAAATTTTTATCTTTCTGAACATGGAGCGAACTGCAGGTGGTAAGTGAGTAAAGAGGGGTGTAGGACATGAAGGTAGAGGTACGAGAGAAGGTGCTCCTTCCAGTGCTGGCGACAACACGCAGGCCAGCGGATCGTCGGTTTCAGGACCGTCAGGCCTGTCATCGCTGGGTCGGTGCCCTGTGAATCTCAATAACGAACAGCATCACCAATCTGTTCTTCAGTGGTTAATGCAACCTGCATCCAGCAGTCTTACCTCTTCGTCCTCCCAGTCACGGCCACTCGGCCCTGCTAGCTGATCCTGCATGATCCACGTTTACAGCCTCACCTGCCTTGATCAGTAATTTCCTCCAACCCACTTGACAGTAGAATGCAGAATTTTCAGACAGGCCTCGTTGACCTACTGGGGACATCTGTTTCGTTTGCTTCACATTCTAAAGGTGGAACAATGTCACCAGTAGAATGGCAAGTACCTCTAGCCGCAGCAGTATTGGAAAACTAGTTGTTTTTAATATAGCTTATTTCTTATTGCGACATTTTCTGCTGATGGTTAATAAGGGCACCCGTGCGGGTTTTTAGGTAATGCTGCGTTACAGGATATGGATAGTCAATGTCCATTTCACTAAAATACTGCTTCAAAGACTAGTTTCTTCCGGCACTTTTTAATCTGTGGGTCATGCAGGTTTGAGGGTCATGCTGCGGTCCAGAACAGGGATAGTCAATGTCCTGTTCAACTAAAATGGTGGTTCAAAGACTCCTTTTTCCGGCACTTTTTAATCTGTGGGTCATGTGGATTTAAGGGTCATGCTGCGTTCCAGGGCAGGGATAGTCAATGTACAGTTCAACTAAAATGGTGGTTAAAAGACTCCTTTTTCCGGCAGTACAAACTCTTTCCACAAACCTACACCATATGCAGGCCAAAGGCTGAGTAGCAGAAAATTCCAGTTTCACCCAGTGATACACTGAGAATTTTTTTGCCCCTAGATAAGTATTAGTGATAAAATATATTGTTGCAAGTTCCATGGCATGCTTCTAGGGGAAAATTCACTGCTATAGGAAGGTACCATATGGCAGCACACAGAGTGATCACAGCTTCAGAACTAAAGAGACTTCTTCTGCCACTAAACAAACTCTATATGTAAATCTTTTCTGTGTCCAGACCAAGGACAGAGCTTCTATATAAGAATATAGAAGGAAGCTTTCATCACTCAACGTTAAGTATTGTTTTGAATTTTGACCAGGGGCTCCTGGGCCCTTCTCCAGCTTTGGATCCTTGGCTAGTATCCCTACTTCTTAGACAATCAAAACCCCCCTGCTGGCACACAGCAAGTTAGATACAACAAACATGCCATTCACATTCAGTGCACAAGATATTCAGCTATATCAAGAAATTAATCTTGTGTAGATTCATCATAATCAGATAAGCAGATGGTTAAGCAGATCCAAGTACTCAATGATTCCTTCATTTTGTTATAAAAGAGTAGCATATATGCCAATGGAAGGCCATAAACAGGTGGTGTCGACTAAGTGATTTATATTTCAGCAAAATATTTTTTTCCTTTGTGTGTTTTTGAGCGTCCAGGAGAAAAAAAGTGATAACTGAAATGAATAAAATGACATTTATTTGTATTTATATATTTATGTACTGCTTTGTAATTGTCTGCATATACACTGTATACTATTAAATCAGTAATATACCTTTAAGTTTACAAAAAAATTTGAATTTAGCCTGACTTTAATTTATGTTGGATAATTACTTCTACTAAATGATGTTACCGTAACTATATGAAATACAGTACAAAACTTCGGTTTGTTTCATCAAGTTTTTATTTAATTGCTTTCAAAATATAACAATAGAAAAGTACTGGACTGTGGAAGAACACTGCCAACCCAAATAACAGACGGTGTATCTATTATCTCACTTCCATGAAGGTCAATGACCTATGACAGTTGGAGCAGAAAAAGCACTACGAAGGATGTGCAATTTAATCTTTACACAAATAAAATAGAAGTATCACAATGCCAGCATAATGAAGAATCTCTGAGAGAAAAAGAAAAGTCTGTCCCAGAGGAAATTCTTCATTCCATTTCTTAAACTGTTCAAATGCATTCACACTATGAAGTTCGTGCATTGTGTTGACACACGTATTAATAGTATTTTGGTTGGACTGTTACAGATGCTTTAAAGTGATTGCAGAGTCCAGCTTTGTCTCAAATTTCTTTTCTTTCATTCATTACTATTCAATGGCTGTTGTAGTGGACCATTGTTTGCCAAAATGTGTGCATGATTACAATGTCCTGTTTTTCTTGTATGGCTAATATCCATTTTTTTTTATCATTGTTTTTTTTTTTTTTATTAGTTCTTTTTTTTAACCTGACTGCATGTAGTTTTATATGTACCGTATTTAATTTGGTTTCTATAGAAATTGTTAGTTCATAATTGTTTTACAGGGAGATTCACTTGAAAGAGGCCCCAGATATTGTTATAACTCCTGTTAGAATGCACCAATCTGAACTAAAAATTTTTTTAAAAAAATGCTACATACCTTGACGTATGTGTAATCAGTTGCATTACATATGTTGCTGGAAGTGATGTCTGTTTTCTGCCAGACACATTTTAACATGGCACTTCATGTTCCTGATCATATTGACAAGCATATCAGAGAGAAGAGCAGCAATTTCATGTTGAATGTTTTCCTTCACATGTTCCACAGTGAAAGGCTTGTTCTGGTAAACTATTTTTTGAGCATACACCAAAGGAAAAAGTCAGGTGGTGTCAAATACAGCAAACCTGGTGGCAAAAGACCCCCTTAAATGATGCTTTAATCGAAAAAGGACTCAATTTCTGCATTACCAATTGGTGACTTGTTGCTACAGTTTGCTGGAAGTAACTTTCCTTTAGCTTTCAATCATCAAGTTGATACAAAAGTTGGAGAAAATTTCATTTTTGCAGTTTTGGGGGTTCAATAATTGTATAACACACCGTCTCCAAATCTCCTATACAAAGAAATATACACTCACCGGCCACTTTATTAGGTACACCTGTCCAACTGCTCGTTAACACTTAATTTCTAATCAGCCAATCACATGGCGGCATCTCAGTGCATTTAGGCATGTAGACATGGTCAAGACAATCTCCTGCAGTTCAAACCGAGCATCAGTATGGGGAAGAAAGGTGATTTGAGTGCCTTTGAACGTGGCATGGTGGTTGGTGGCAGAAGGGCGGGTCTGGAGTATTTCAGAAACTGCTGATCTCCTGGATTTTCACGCACAACCATCTCTAGGGTTTACAGAGAATGGTCCGAAAAAGAAAAAACATCCAGTGAGCGGGCAGTCCTGTGGGCGGAAATGCCTTGTTGATGCAGAGGTCAAAGGAGAATGGGGCAGACTGGTTCGAGCTGATAGAAAGGCAACAGTGACTCAAATAGCCACCCGTTACAACCAAGGTAGGCAGAAGAGCATCTCTGAACGCACAGTACGGCGAACTTTGAGGCAGATGGGCTACAGCAGCAGAAGACCACACCGGGTGCCACTCCTTTCAGCTAAGAACAGGAAACTGAGGCTCCAATTTGCCCAAGCTCATCGAAAATTGGACAGTAGAAGATTGGAAAAAACGTTGCCTGGTCTGATGAGTCTCGATTTCTGCTGCGACATTCGGATGGTAGGGTCAGAATTTGGCGTCAACAACATGAAAGCATGGATCCATCCTGCCTTGTATCAACGGTTCAGGCTGGTGGTGGTGGTGTCATGGTGTGGGGAATATTTTCTTGGCACTCTTTGGGCCCCTTGGTACCAATTGAGCATCGTTGCAACACCTTGTGGAATCTATGCCACGAAGAATTGAGGCAGTTCTGAAGGCAAAAGGGGGTCCAACCCGTTACTAGCATGGTGTACCTAATAAAGTGGCCGGTGAGTGTACTTTAAATAGTGGTTGGTTGGTGTAAATTATACTATACTTGTCATACAGATATATATCCAGGAAATAGAGTTCTCTTTGTTGCTAAATCTTACTCAAAGCCAAAAAGTGTAATTTTGCCAGTTTTTAAGTCCACATAATGCTGAAATATACCAGTGTGTTATTGTGATTCACATATATGTGCACTTCTCTATTTTTTATTATATGTATCTTGTGTCACGGAAAAAATCTATAATATTTAGCATTAGAACATGGTGAGAACTAGAGGTGGTAAGCAAGCAAGGAGGCGTGTAAGAAGTGGAGATAGAGGTACAAGACAAGGCACTCCTTCCAGTGTTTTGGACAACACACAAGCGAGCACATCGTCAGTTGCAAGCCTGTCATCGCTTGCTCTGTTCCCTGTGCATCTCATTACTGAACAGCGTCGCCAATCTGTTCTTCAGTGGTTATCAGACCCTTCATCCAGCGGTTTTACATCCTCTTCCTCTCAGCCACGGTCACAAATGTCATCTTCATCAGTCCAACCTGAAGCAAACACGGGCCGAATGTTACAACCCAATATAATGACCATGCCAAATAATCCACATTCTGAAGAGCTCTTTGATCACACAATGCGGTTGGGGTCAGAAGGCAGATTTTGTCTGCTCTGACGCCCAATTGCTGATGCCCTCAGAGGAGGAGAAGGAAGCTGGTCCGTCGGCAGAAATATCAAGCGGTCAGCAATGCCTTGCAGAATGTAGACTGTGAGGAAGAGGAAGTCACCTGCCAGTCCAGCAGTCAGCCTTCTGTGTATCAGGTGTAGGAGCATAATAAACGCTTTCACCCCAACCATCCCAAAGCCAGAAGCCTGAATGTCGGCTTTTGGTTGTAGATGGTTGGAACAAACGTCCTGCAAATGTGGTAAGAAAATGGCTGTAACTGAATGTAAAGAGTAGTTTTGAGCGATTACGTTGGCCATCGACATCGGTCGATGGTCGATAGTCGACCATCATCGACAAGATATTTGATGGTCGATGATAGATGATCGCCGATGACCATTAAAGTCTATGGGAGAGCAACAACACCTTCATTCTTACACCCAAACAGGGCTGTTGTGGAATTAACATCCACAACAGTCAAATGGATACGTGCTACTTTAGGCAACACACTTAGGTTATAAAAGCCACAGAAAAAAAATCACAGACCATTCACTATCCCTGTCTTGCACCACAGCATGACCCTTAAACCTGCATGACCCACAAATTAAAAAGTGCCAGAAGGCAGTATGATTTGAACCATTATTTTACTTGAACTGGACATTGAATATCCCTGTCCTGGAACGCAGCATGAGCCCCAAACCTGCATGACCCCCAGATTTAAAAAGTGATTGATAGCTATGTTAAAGATCTTGCAAAAACAAGTCATTTTGCAATATGTGTCCATTAACAGTGTCCTACCTATTCCTATTTCTGACAGCACCATCACCCTTGAGCCACTCTTGACAATTATGAAGAACAAATGTCTGTTAGAAACAACATTTTTTTTATAATAGGACCTGTAGTATAGCTGCATGTCACAGCAAAATGCCCCCAAAAATTCAAAGCATGGCCCTTGAGCCACTTTGGACAATTATGAAGAACAAATGTCTGTTAGAAACAACATTTTTTTTATAATAGGACCTGTAGTATAGCTGCATTCACAGCAAAATGCCCCAAAAATTCAAAAGCGGGCCCCTTGAGCCACTTTGGACAATTGTGAAGAACAAATGTCTGTTGAAAAATTTTTATTTTAATAGGACCTGTGATTGCGCTTTTTCAAAACGCATGCCCCAAAAAATTATAAAATGACTTTCACCCATTTTAAAAAAATTGTGGGGGGGGAAATGCCACTTAGAAGCCACATCTCTGTTCCAAAGGACCATGATTATTGCTGTATCTCACAGCAACATGACCCCAAAAAATATAAATATGACTTCTCAGCCCTATTAAAAATTGTGAGGGAGAAATGCCACTTAAAAGCCACATTTCTGTTCCAAAGGACTATAATTTAGCTGTATCTCACAGCAAATGACCTCAAAACCATTGACAAAGCGAAAACTTCTAAGATAAGTGAGTAAATGGAATACGGTGTTGTCATGAAACCTTGCTGTCTTTTACAGTCTCCTCACAGCAAAACCAGCAAAATGAACTGTTGGGAAAAGAGAATATAAATTGCAGTAAGAAATGATCATTTTAAAAAAAAGTTTTCAAAAGGACCATTTTCTGTTTGAAGGGGAAATGTAAAGTAGGACCTGCAACTAATCGGTTCCCTGGGCAATTGGGGCCACAAATCATCAGGATCCATGCCTGATTCATCTTGATGAAAGTCAAACGATCACATTATTGTGGAAAGCCGGATGCGTTTGTCTGTAATGACTCCTCCAGCTGTGCTGAAGGTCCGCTCAGATATGACGCTGGCTGCTGGGCAGGACAACACCTTATGGCGTGGCAAGCGAGCTCGGGCTTCGTCCATTTTGGATACCAAAAGTCTATTGGGTCCGGAACACATACAAAAACATCGGTGTTGAGACGCGATAGTCGTGCACCATGATCTTAAGCGGGGTCTCTGTGTGTTGTATGTGTGCCCTGCATTGCATGCGTTGGTGAGGTGGTTAAATAAAGATTGCCAGAGGTCACCCATTAGGCTTCTGCCACCTTGCCTGCTTGCTGCTGCCTACGGCTACTTGACACTCTACTGCTGTCATGTCGCTGATGTTTTTCCACCGTGACATTTGAAGAACGTGAGGCAGACGCAACAGATGTCTCCAGTTGATCAATCAGCAAGGTCTCCATTTCCTGCATTTTACTCTTATTTGGGTGGGTGGAAGGAAAGTGCTGAGTTTTTGTTTTGTACCGGGGATCCAGGAGGGTGGCCACCCAATAACTGTTGTTCTTTTTTATGGCCCTTAAAGCGAGGATCATTTGGAGGAAATGGAGCATCCAAGCACTCATGTGAGGATGGAGCCTTGATTTCCCAAGCCTCTGGGTCGAGGGGCACTAGCAAACTGATCTTCCTTTATCTTCCTCCTCTGGGCCCCAAATTCGCGCCAACCTCTTTCCAAGGAGGGCTATGGTAACGTCGGTATCTAGGAATACCTCCTTTCCCCCTCCGCTTCCTCCGCAAGCTTCAAAAGCCCTGACTTGCCTGAGATGATGCACCCTGAGAGCTGATGGGCTGCGTTTCACTAGCCCTGGACCCCGAACCATGCCCAATGAAGACCCATAAATTGGAAACTGTCGGGTTTTGTGGATTCGACGGAGAAGAAAGGCTCCGTGTCCGAAACTGTGTCCCTCTCCTCCTCCGTCGCTGGCGGGACCTTTTGTTTCAGAGTGTCCAACGATCGTTCCAGGGAAATAAGATCACCACAATGCTCATGCTGACAATGGGCATTTGTCTGCACTGACCATTTTGGTGGCTTCTTTAAAACTGGCAAGGATGGTGCAGAGCTTTCACCTGCCTCCACTCTCGGTGGTGCAACTCCCCGTGGTCCGCTCCGCTGCGTCAGGCCATGTGTCACTTCGTACTGCGTAATGGGATTGCGCTGCATGCCACAATCGTGGAGCATGTGGAGGGTGGAATTCCAGCGTGTTTTCCACGTCAACAAAAGAGACAGTTGACAGGGAGGCCGAGCTGACGCTGCAACGCAGACAGGCGGGACGAAGCAGGGTGCAAACGGCGGAAGTGGAAATAGACTTCGAGCTTCCTCAGCAGGCAGTCCGACCGGGTAGCTCTTTAGAAATTTTGGACGCAAGGTTCATGACATTGCCAGGCAAGGGATGTTGCTCCAGCCTTTCCGATCTTGGGGGGAA
>JAODAL010050538.1:0-27333 GCA_025379985.1 Phyllomedusa bahiana
CTACTTAACTTCTTTTTATTTTGGGGGGGAATTTGTGTTTTTCCATTTTAAAGGCTAAGGGCGAGTCTTGTACAAATTGGGATATGTTGCAGGACTTTTTCTGAATAAAAATTTGGAAATACCCCAAGGGAAACCCCCTGGGTATAGCTAGAGTTGGCATTAACAGGATATGACAAAAAAACTTGTCAATTTAAATTGCAATTTTGACCAAAAACCTGAATGACGGGGCAATCCCACCACATGGGGGGAAAGGTCCCTTTGTGCCCGGGGTCATAATTTTTTCCTGGGAAAAAAAGACAGGTGTGAAACCCTTTGTGGGGAAACTTGGATTTTTTTAAACTTTTTTCCCCCAAAATTTTTTTGGAGGGTTTGCGCCTTTAAAAAAAATTTTCCATTTAAGTTTGGAAAACCCTGATATTCATAAAAAATATATGTTAAGTGTTTTTAAATTTGGGTTTTTCCTAAAATTCTGCCCAATTTTTTTCTTTTTAATAAAAACCAGGTTTTTTTTTTGAATTTCCCTTTTTCTGGGGTTTTGGAGGTTATTCAAGTACCGTCAGGGTTTTTAAATCTTTTTTTCTTTTTTCTCGCCGCTAATTTTATAAAAGGCTCCCAAATGACTGCCTTGGCGCCACCAAAAGGGGTTTCGGGGGAGGGGGAAAGATGGGGATTTTTTAATTTAAAATTTTTCCCTTAAGAGCATAAATGAATTTCCTTGACAAACCCCCCCCTCAAAAAAAAATTAAAAAAAAAAAATTTTTCAGAAACATAGGGTTTTAATGCGCCAGGGAATCGGGGGAAATTTAAATTTTTCTATTAATGTAAGGAAAACTGGAGGGGGTGGGCCCAAAGTTAAAAAAAGGAAAAATTTCTTTTGGCTACTATGAGAGGGGGTTGCCTATCAACCAGGAAGTAATCTAGCCACGAATGGGTGATCTTTAAGGGAAAAGTAAAAAAGTCCACCTAAATTTGCATGCTGATACCCCCCCCCTCCAGGGTCTTTGGATTTTTTCTTCCCATAAAAAGGGGTTTGGAGTTCAGGAGATTAGCGAGAAAAACCCAGGGGAAACCTACCCTATGGCCTATTTTATCACAATATTTTTAAAGTCCCCCCAAAATAATATCGGGTTAATTTTTGGCTAGACCCCTAGTTTTTTCAAATTACTTTTAAAAATAAAAAGCTTTTTTTCCCTCACTTTTTTGGTGCATAAAAATTTAAAACCTAAATTTAAAAGGGACTGAATTTAATTTCCCTTTGCAAGAAATAAAAACCGCATTTAGGATCGATCACTTTTTTTTTTATGCGGGTTAAATGCAATAAAACTTTTATTGCTTTTTACTACCCCCCGGGGGCTTTTTCATTTGGTAATTATGATAAAAAAAATGTGGGGAAAATTTTCTTTATGCTTCAATCTATGAGATCTAAAAAATTTGAGATGGGTTTCTTGTAAGCATAATAATCACATTTATTTTTTTAAAAGGCACTCCCATGTGTAACCCCCTTTTAAACCCGGCAAATTTAAGGCCTTTTGTTTTAATGACAAAATTTTAAAAAATCCCCATTATCCCCAAAAAAAAGGAATTAAATAAAGGATTAGGAATAAATAGTACTCCCATTGGGTAGGAATTGGGGGGGGGAACCCCCAAAAGGGCGGGTAGAGAATTTGGGGACCGGGACAAAAAAAATGAACTAAAACGAAACAGCAATAAAATGAAACCAAAATTGCATTTAAAGGGGGCTTCCCTCGGGGGAAAGAAAAATCGACGGGGGGGGGAAGTCCGTGAGAACACCTTCAGAAAAAAAAGGTGAAGGCAGGAGAAAAAACCCCCGAAAAAAACTCCCCCTAAAAGGGAAATTTTTTGGAGACTATTTGTAAAAGAAAAACTCAGCCCTTTGGGTAAGTGTTGAAACGGGCGAGCCCATTTTCCGCCCCAAAATTTTTGGGGTTTTAATAACTTAGCTGTCCGTCTCTTCTCCGCGGGGGACTGCCCGGGGTTTTTGACAGAAAGTCACGGGAAAGGGGAAATTTCCCTTTGGCTGACCTGGAGTGGGCAGCCCACCGTAGTGTTGCCCTTTAATATGACAAGTTTTACGGGGGAATCCCCAGGGGATAAGAAAGGTTTTTTTTCCTTAAAATTCTCGTGAATGGTGCAAACTCCTTCCCTTCACATTGTACCTGCCGATAGTCATGGTAAAAGGGAAAATTTTTTTTTGAATTTTAATTTTTGGGAGGTCAAAAAATGAAGGGATAGTTTTTTAAAAAATTCCCCTTTTTTGTGCAAAAAAATTTGAATCTTAGCAAAACGCCCTCTCTTACTGCTGAAGGGGGTGTTTGGGCTTTGGGGGGGTCGGGATTCTATCCACTTTTAGGTCCAAATTTTTTTAGCTTCAGGTAACACAGAGGCCAAAAAAATTCCACTAAAAATTGAGGAAGTAAATCTTTTTTTGACTTTTTTCTGGAACACCCTCTTAATCTAAAAAAAATATTCCTTCGAAGGGTTTTCCCAAAAAATCCAAAAAATTTTTCGCCGAAGGCGGGGAACCTCTTCCTTCCAGTGATGAAATTTCCGCGTAAATTAGCAGATTAAAGGACTTTGCGAACTCAGCCTTTTTTGTGTTTGACATGCCGCCTTGAGACTAAGGCTTTTTTGGGCTGATTTAAAATTTCCCCCATCATCGTCTAAAATCTCCCTGAAATTGTTTTCTCTAACAAAATGAAAAAAAGGCGATATAGGGGGTTTGGGTTCCGTAATTTCTGGGTTACTTGTTTTCCTTTTTTGAATTTCCAAACCCTAACCGATTCCTGACGAGTTTGGAGGAGGTGAGGTGGGGGGAAAAAAAGGAAAATGCCCCTTTTTAATTTTTTGGGGAAAGGGGGGGTTTTTAAAAGAACTCTGTTAACTTCGGGGTTTTGGGGTTTTCTTTTTGGGGTACCCCCCAAATTTGGATTTAAGGAGAGTTTAGAGAAAAACGGGTTTTTTAAAACTGTTTGGGCTAGTTCGGGGAAATTCCAAAAAACTTCACATTTCTCAAATGTTGAAAAACCCCTTTGCCCAGTCCCCAAATTTTTTTTTTTTTTTTTTTTTTTTTTTTGTGGATATTGAAACCCCGACCCTGGCTATTAAGAACGAGTGATATTGGCGGGGAATTAGAGTTGGTGCCACTCTCCTTTTTAATGGGGTACTTTTAAAATTCCTTAAATAAAGCTGCTTAGGGGACATTCAAACACCCGGAGACTTTTGGGCAAAAAAGAGGAAAAAAAGGGGGGACATTAAAGGGGAATAAAAAAGTCTCCGCAGGTTTGTATTGAGCAACCCACAAACAAAACTTTTCGGGGCAAGAGTTTGGGATAAGGTTTTTGATAATGGAGTAAAAATTTAAGGTGGATCCCAGCACCCAAAATATAATTTGGGTTTTGAAAAAAGCGAAAAAACTGTGATAGCTCTGGGTAAGCAACACTGGGTAAGCAACACTGGAATTTGTTCCTTAAAGTAGCCTAAGTGTAGGCAGAGGGTAACTGAAAAAATTTTCCCCTATCCCAAAGGGTCGAGGTTCCCTTTTAGAGCTTGTTTTTTAAACCCTCTGTTGGAAATTTTAAACCCCAAAAATTGAAACCTCTGCACAAAAGAGGGTTTCCTTTTAAACTTTGGGCCCCTTTTTGTGATAGATTTTTGAAACACAGATGGCTTGCGATCTGAGTAAGGTGGAATGCCCGTTGGGAAAATTTAAAAAAGTTAAGGGGAGCTGGGGCCCCAACCAAGTCCCCGAGAAATTTGTTAAATGGGTCCATAACAAAATGACGACACTTTCTTTATAAGCGCCCTATGGGTGGCCCCCCCTTGGGCCTTAGAATATTTTTCCTTGTTTTGGGTATTTAATCCTTTTGTTTCTGCTGCAGTGGGGTTTTTATAAGGGGTTTTTTTAAAAGGGGGCCCGGGGCCCTGGGGGGGCTTATGCGCCAACAGCAGGTGTGAGATTTTGATAAAAAGGCGGGTGTTACTGCTCCCTTCCCCTTTACCTTTTACTGCGCGACCGGGTTTCCCATATGAAACCCCCGGGTTTTTCCCAAAAACCCCAGAAAAGCCGCTGGGCTCAATGCGCCTCAAGGTGTGCGAGAAAAAGAAGCCTCTCCCTTTCGCGCTTTAAATTTTGGGGGGAGTCTCAGAACTAAAGGGAAATGGGGGGCACCTTGGGGAAAGCTCGGCTTTTGTCAGGCCCCTTTTGCGCCACAAAGGGCGCGGGGAAAAGCAAGAGCGGGGTCCTCCGCTTCACTTAAAAAACCTCCAAATTTTTTTTTGGGCCCTCCGGGGCCCCCGAGAGGCTTTCCACACTCCTCCTTGTAGGTAGCGCCGCTCCCCCCCTTGTTTCTGGGGTGGGAGCCCGGAGTTTCCCCTGCCTCCTAGTGCGATGGGGGGGGATCCGAGGGAAAAGGCCGGGGGCGGACAGATCACTTTTCCCTTTTTCGCTTCCCGAGGCCCGGGCCGGAGCCCCAGATGGGCTCCTTTTTTGTTTCCCCCTTTACACCCCCGGGGTCTAGACGTGCCCTTTTGGGGCGGTGAGGTTTGACTGCAGCATCTAAATTCAGTCCTCTGGATTATTTAAGCCGCTTTAAAAGTGAGTCCCTCAGGGAGCTCCTCTGCTAAGCGTCCATCTTCCTTCAGGCTCAGGCCACGCCCCCTGCGGGCTGGTATTTTTAGGATGGGAAGGGACCAGTATCCAAAGACCATCCCATCCTGATAGTATCAGGCTGCAGTTCTCTGTTTTACTTTGGCTGGTTCTGAAAAATGGAGGATCCCAGTTTATTTGTTTAAAAAATTATTTGTTTATTAAGAATCTAAAAATGGACTACTACTGTAATCATTACAGTGGATCTGTCAGGGCTAGGCGGTCGCTCAGTTTGCAGGGAGCAACACTCTGCAGCAGCTGAATTGCGACCCCACCCTGATAGACAGTCTGCTGGTAGCTCTGTGAGTGGCAGAGGTACAGGCACTCCGGACACGGGGCGTATTGCACCAGCAAAGGGCGGACCGTGAGGCCGCTCCAAACGGCAGCGGGGGTGATGTCCGGGAATCCCATTTAAACTCACTGAAGGCTGAGTGCAGTGCTTGTGATATTCTCCTGGCTGCCTTGCTACCTGTGCTATTGTTTGTTGTTTGTTTAAACTGTGTACCTGCCTCTGCTTGTTCCCCCTGACCCCGGTTTGGGTCTTTTTGATTTTGTACCTCGCTCCCGTTTGGCTTTTACCCCGGCTTGTTTACATTTACTCTCCGGTTCTGATTTGTGGCTTGGCGTTTGTTATTGACCCGGTCTGTCTGACTAATCTTCCTCCTGACGGCCCCAGCACTTTTAGCAGAGCAGGGACTGTCGCCCAGTTGTCGTCTGCCGCCTAGGGCAGCACATCAAGCAGGCAGGGACAGTGGGCTGGGTTCCAGTCAGGGCTCACTGTACCTCCCGTGACGTGACAGGATACTTATGTTTAGATTCTCAATAAATAAATAATTTTCAGGAAAAAAAATGATGTGGCATTTTCCATAACCAGCCAAGGGAAAACCAGCAGCTACAGCCTGATACTATCAGAATGGGAATGTCCATGGATACTGGAACCTTACTATTCTAAAAGAACCAGCCCACAAACGCAGCATCACATTAGAGGATCCACTTCTGATGGTTACCAAGCCCATCCCAGTACTCCTGGTGTTTTGGGTACTGGGTTTATAGTGACATAGGGTTAGTGTCAGCTTTGGGGTGACAAAAACCACCGCTAGCTGATACCAAGACTGAGCTATAGTAATGCAGAGATATCTGTCAGGCTCCTCCAATACTGTCACTGGAAATAAATGGGAAAAAATGGATATAAAGCACACAAAGTAAACTTTTATTTAAATAAACACTCACTGACAACTGCTCTCTTTAACCATTTTATTAAATAAATAGATACAAGTTTGATCCGACGTAGTCCACTGAATCTGAAGTAGTCCAAAAGGGAGACCTATAAATAAACAGAAACATTACACAAATACAAATGCTGGATAGACTATCCAGCACACAGGAAAGCTGTGTGGAGGATGGTTGTCACCCAGATTTCCTGGACACTCGAGATTCTATTCATCATGCAGGAAAACTGGGTTATTACCCAATCTCCCATTCATGGCATCCAGTTTTCCTATCATAGGAAAGCTGGATGTCACTTGTGGTGGTTGGGACATCCCTCAGCTTTTCTGTGTGCACTATATTCTATTCAGCATCCAGGAATGTTGGGTGATGTCCCATCCCTTACAGGTGGTACACAGTTTCCTATCTATGGGGGATGGGCAGTTGATATTCCTCTAGGTTGTTTTTGAAAATAATTACAGCATTGATCTCGCTAGGTCATTTGTAAGTGCTCTACACTGTTACACCTTTTCCTCCCACAGGGGACATTTATGCTGGGATTGATCCATAGTCTTGGACCCATCCCAGTGGGATGCACAGTTTTCTCAGTATATTTGGTCTTATTAATGGTTCTGTTTCCCCCTACTCAGGGCTTACATCTTGGTATCTACCTCTTAGGTTTGGCTCTAAATGAGCCTTGGTGTCTACTTTGTCATGTCTGCCCTCTCCCTCATGTTTCCTCCCATCCTTATTTCCAAATAGGATATTATTCTTGCTTCTCAAAGAGTCGCACTCATTTGCTTAATTGCTTATATTTAATATCCAATGGCTAAGTTAGCTTCCATCAACGTTAAGGGTCTCAACTCAAATTTTAAGCGAAGACTTTTACTGACATAACTTAAATCCGTTAAGGCTGACATTGTGTTTCTTCAAGAAACCCATTTCAACAAAGAGAGTAACCTTCATTTTCTTAAAAAACTAGTTGCATACTTAGCTTCCCAGGACAGGAAGAAAGCAGGAGTGGCTATCTTCAACTTACCCATTCCAAATTACAAACTCTATTTTAGACGATCAGGGCAGATCTTTTTATATTATATTAGGCTTTTGACTGTTTTTGTGTGTCTATTGCTACAGATCTTTTATATTACCTTGAGGGAAGCTCATAAAGCTGTCATTCGGGGGAGTGCTAACTTACAAAGAATTAACTTGCAGTCCTAGTGGACAGCCTTGGAGTCAGCGCTGACAAATTACCTGACTAAAGCTAAATTAAGCAAAATAATAGATCTAAGATCTCAACTGAAAACTGTCAGGGCTAGGTGGCGCTCAGCCTGCAGGGAGCAACAGTCTGCAGCAGCTGATCAGCGACCGCACCCTGATATTCATTCTGCTGGAAGCTGTGTGAGTGACAGAGGCGGAGCCACTCTGGACAGGGGGCGTGTTGCAGCAGCCAATGGGAGGGCCCAGAGGCCGCTCCAATCAGCTGCAGGGGCGGTATTCGGGAATCACATGTAAACTCCCTGCTGGCTGAGTGCTGCGCCTTTGATATTTCCTGGCTGCCTTGTTCCCTTGTGTTTTGTATTGTGCTGTTTACATGTGTACCAGACCCTGGCTTGTTTACTTACCTCAGCTTGCCATCTGATTTTGTACCTCGCTTCCATTTGGCTTTGACCCCGGCTTGTTTACGCTTTTCCCTCTGGTTCTGATTTGTGGCTTGATGTTTCTGATTTGGTATTGACCCGGACTGTCTGACCTTTCTTCCTCCTGACAGCCCCAGCACTCTAGCAGCGCAGGGACTGTCGCCCAGTTAGCGTCTGCCGCCTAGGGCAGCAGGTCAAGTAGGCAGGGACAGTGGGCTGGGTTCCAGTTAGGGCTCACTGTACCTCCATTGATGTGACATTATCACAGGCCCAAACCGTCTCTGCTCTCCACTTGCTATGAACCCCATGACAGCTCTGATGGAACAGATGCAGGGACTTACCCAGGTAGTTCAGGATCAGGCGCTGCAGGTACAACAGCAGGAGACTTCCTCAAGTCTGAGTGTCCCTGCACTACCTCCCCCTCCTGTGGAGCCTCCTATTCAGTTGCCTGACAGGTTCTCAGGCAACAGTAAGTCTTTTCTGACATTTAGGGAGGGATGTCGCCTGTATTTTAGGCTCCGCCCACGTACCTCAGGCAATGAGGAGCAGAAAGTGGGAATAGTTATGTTCCTACTTCAGGGTCCCCCCCCAGGAGTGGGCATTTTCGTTACCGCCTGATTCGCCAGAACTGTCTTCTGTGGACAGGTTTTTTGCCACATTAGGTGTACATTTTTATGATCCTGATAGGGAAGCTGTAGCCGAGGCTCAGCTGACCACATTGAGGCAGAAAAAGGTTCCTCCTCCTCCGGCAGTCCACACCATGGTCACCTCTACACCCATTGTTTCCGATTTAAACCAAGAGCAGCCCATGCAAGTGGGGGCTTCTTCCGCGACTTCTGCTAGTGACCGTAGGACTACTCGTCGCACCCAGGGGTTGTGCTTCTATTGTGGCGAAGATGGACACAGCATTCGGGAGTGCTCCAAACGAAAGACCAGGCCAGAAAAACTCCAGCGCCTAGGTGACTTGCAGGAAGGTCACCTAGGCAAACAGGTATTTCCTAGCGTACCAAAAAATTTGGGCTTTTCCCCAGTTAAGATTCTATTTGTCTCTGCTGTTTTGGGGAATGCTTTGTGGATTCTGATCAACTTTAAATTTTAAAACCGTCCTTCGCCAAATTGGGGCCTACCTGAAAGCCCTCTCGATCCCTGGGGGTTGTGGCATTGACTTACTCCCGCTGAAAAAGGGGGAAAAACCCAACATGTACTCCTGAGCCGAGATTTTGGGGTAGGACCATACATACTGAAAAATGTTTCATCTATCATGGAGGACTGCCCTCTGATGTGTTTTTGGGGCTGCCCGGGCCCCAGATTTGTTTTCATTCGTGATTTTGCTCAAGTTTTTTTCTCAAAACAGTCGAGATACTTCCCCTTCATAATCTTATGACTGGCCTTTGACCTATTGCCCGGGAGTGAAGTTTCCAAGTGTAGGTATATAAATGCGGGTCCGGAGGATAGCCATGAAGCAATATTTGAGAAAGCTTACAGGGACATTCCACTTTCCCCCTGCCCCTAGGGGTGCGGGGTTTTTTTTTGTGGGGAAAAAGGAGGGGCCTCGCCATGCATAGACTACCGTAAATTAATAAATAAGGGTAAAAAAACAATTTTCCTTAACCTTGTTTCCCTGTCTTTTAAATTTAAAATCCGGGGAGCAAAGTGGTTTTAAAAGTTAGCCCTGGGGGGGGGGCCTAAAACCCTCATCCGTACCCAAAGAACAGGAGCGTAAAAACCCATTTTAAACATCCTGGGGGTCATTTTCTATCTGGCGATGCCTTTTTGGGTTGGTAATGCCCCGGGTTTCTTCCAGTGGGGGTTAATGAGGGGTTTTCCGAACTCATTGGTTTTTGTGGGGTCGTTTCCCGGATGCTTTTTAATCTATTCAAAAATTTGGGTCATCACCTTAAAAAGTAATGACGGTTCGAAAAATCCTGAAGGAAATTTTTTTGTTTGTAAAAAATTGAAAAATTGTTTTTGGAGTGCAGGGGTCCCTTTTTTCTTGGGTACATCCTGACCCCGAACCTTTTCTGTAGGGACCCCTGTAAAATTGAAGCATTCTCGATGGGTCCCCCCCTTGTCTCTGAAGCCCACAGCGATTCCTGGGGTTTGTAATTACTATCGAAAATTTTATTCGTAAATTTTTCTGTCTTAGTTCGCCGTTGACTGACATGTCCAAAAGGGGGGGTAAATTTTCAGTAACGGGAAACCCCAAGGGCCAAGAGCATGGAGAAATTTAAGCGTTTTTTGTATCAGCTCCGTTTTTGATTCAACAGTCATCAAAACCTTCGTTGTAAGTTTGATGCCCCGAGTATCTGCGGGGCATTTTTTTGTCCGGGGGCCCCGCTACATGACTAACCTTCCCCCTTTGGCCCTTCTTTTCATGTAAATTTTTTCCTCAGCTGAAAAGGAATTATGACTTTGGGGAAACCCGGGGTGTTGGGGGGCTATTAAGTGGCCCCTTGGGGAAATGGCGCCACTTCCTCGAAGGTGACCACATCAAGTCACGGCCCCTTATGATCTAAGAACCTTATCTTTTAACGAATGCAAAAAGGTTGAATCCAGTCGGCGCGTCGGCATTTTTTTTACATTTTTTTAATTTTTGTTGTTATTTACAACTGGGTTTAAGAAGTAGGTATGCGTGTCTAGAATTTTTCTGTGCCAGCCACGCCCCCAGGAGGATTGGTACCTATATTGCCCAAGAAACTGTGGTTTCAGTTTTCCCCCCTGATTAGCCACAAGTTTAAACCCCAAAAGGGGTTGAGCCCTGAAAATTTGCCCTTTTTTCAAAGGTCTTTTCCCCATCAGCCGGCTACGATTTTAAAAAATTTAATGATTCCGTTATTGGGCTCCTGGAGTGTTGGCACAAAGAGGTTGATTTCTTATTTATGGTGGCTGTCATTGTTCATGATGTTAGCCCTATTGGCATCTTCTAAAGTCTGTGCTTTGGGAAAGGTTCCCAGAACTCGCCCCCTTGGCAAACTTTGCCTCTCCCTTTTCCTGAACATCCTTTGGACTCTATTTCCAGGGGATTTCATGCGGCCCTTCCCCTTCGGAGGGAAAAAATGGTTATTTGGGTGGTATGAACCTTTTTAAAAGCAAAAATGCCATTTTTTCCTTTAATGGGGTCCCCGTCCCCAAAAAAAATTGTAAAAGTTATCAAACATTTTTTTAAAAAGCCATGGGTTACCGGAGAATATTGTTCGACAGAGGGGTTCATTTCCCTGTCTCGGTTTGGGGGGCCCCTTTGAAAGGGCTCTGGGTATCCCCTGTCCTTACCTCCCCTTCCCCCCCGAGAAATGGGCAGACGAGGGGGGTAATAAAAGGGAACCCAAAAAAACTCCGTTGTTATTATTGATGGGCGGTAGACGGGGTAAAGTTCTTATTTTGAAAATTTGCCATGAAAAATCAAATAGTAGCTCGCCTGGTCCCCTCACCATTTTATTGCAAAATGGCTTTCCCCCTAGATCGTAATTTCCAGTGCTACGTCAATCACAACGGGGGGGATTCATTAAAATCTGTGCACAGTCTGGGCCCAATTTCAGAAGAATTTTGGTTCTACTCAGAACATCCAGAAAAAAAAATTCCAATAGGCAGTGCTTTTTTTCTAGAGGGTTTCTTTTGGGGGAAAAAGTAGGGGTTATCCCCCCAAAAATTGTTTAAAAAAGTTCCTCGGGAAAATCCCCATTTTTTGTAGGTCCATATGTGCTCAGGGGGTGTTTAACCCGGTGGAATCGTCTTAAAATTTTCCCTCTTCTCTCCGTAACATAAGTTTTCCATGTGCACTTTTTAAAAAATATTTCAGCCTGGACTCCGTCCTTCCCCCCCTCCATTTTGTATAGGGGGGAGTTAGAATATAAAAGTCGCCCGTTTTTTTGGGATTCTCGTAAGGTCCAAAGACGCTGCAGTACCGGCCCAAATGGAAGGGGTTAGGCCCCAAGGAGAGATAAAGGGGTTTCCCAGCGAATCCACCCAAATTGCGAACCTGTAAGGGATTTCCCATAAAATTTCTCACCCACATAAACCCGCCCAGGAAGGGGCCAATGGGCCCCCCCCCCAAAAAGGGGGGGGGGGGTACTGGGCGGGGTAGCAGTGCCAGCCTGAGGCAAAAGTCTGCAGCACTGATCAGCGACCCCACCCGAAGTCATTCTCCGGGAAACTGTGTGAGTGACAGAGGCCCGCCACTCCGGACAGTGGGCGTGTTTTGGGGCAGCCAATGGAGGTCGCCCAATCACTGCAAGGGGGGTTTCCGGGGAAACACATTAAAAATCCCGCTGGGGTGGGTGTGCGCTTGATTTTCCTGGCTGCCTTGTTCCCTTGTATTTTGTATTGTGCTGGTAACATGTGTACCAGACCCTGGCAAGTTTACTTACTTCGGCTTGTCTTCTGATTTTGTACCTCGCTCCCGTTTGGCTTTTGACCCCGGTTTGTTTACGTTTATCCCTTGGTTTGATTTGGGGGCTTTGGCGTTCCCGTTTTTGGATTGACCCATTCTGACCTATCTTCCTCCGACGGCCCCAGCACTCTAGCAGTGCGGGGCTTCCCCCCCATTGGGGGTCTGCCACCCAGGCGCACTCAAGAGGGAGAAAAGGGGTTGGGTTCCAGTTAGGGCTCACTGTACCCCACTTGACGTGACAAAAACATTGTTGGTTGGGAAGACAGAGAAATCGCATTATTTAGACAACGATATTTTAAAAAGGGAAAAAAAGCCCCCTCCCCTTTTGGGAAAACAACTCAGAGATGACACCCCTGGTCGTTATCCCCCGCCTGAAAATTGTAAAGGGACTATTTCCCAGACCCAGAAGAAGTAGAGGTTGTTTTATCCTACTTTTCACCATTACTTCTTCTCACCCAAAACCCCACCACCCAAACCAATAGCGAAGGAGCAGACTTTACAGCAATTACTTTCCAAATATCAACTGCCTATCTATTACCCAGGAAGAGCTTAACCCCTTTAAAGAAAACCTGAAAAATAGTTATGCCAGAAAATTTTTTTTTTTTGCCCTTTTTTTGGTTTCAACAGTTTGTAAATTTTTTTTTTTTTTAAAATACGCAATTGATAGGGCTCGTTTTTTCGAGACAATTGTACTTTATGAGGGAAATTTTTTTAAAATTTGCTTGAAATAATTGCAGAATTTTTTTTTCTTTTTTTTAAAAAAAAAATTTTTTTTTTTACATTTTTTTTTACTCCATTCATATTTCACACTTAATAACTGTTAGATTAATTTACAGGTTTTTTCGGCGGTGGGGAAACCCAATATGTGTAGGTTTTTTTTTTGTGTGTGAAAAATATGCACAAATTTTTTTTTTTAAATATTTTTTTTTTATTATTTATTTTTTCATTCATTTTTTTTTACACTTTTTTTTCCCCGTTTTTTTTTTTACTTTTTTTTTTAAAACCCTGTTGGGAGAACTGTTTTTCAATTTTTTTTTTTTTTAAACCTTAGTAAGATTACATTTCATATTGCAATACATTCTAATCTGTGTCACTTTGCACAGGCAGTGATTGGAAGCCATAGTGCGCCAGGTCCCCGGTTGTTACACAGACAGCCTGGCCACTTAGGGCCCCAGGCTGACTGTGGGGACGTCCCCGGGCTCTGTCGTCACCGGGTAAACCCATCCCCCACAAACAGGGGATTCCCTTTTGGGCCTGCGGTAAGCACAAGCCGCTCAAAAGGGTTAAAGCATCGGGTTTTCGGGGGTTTCCCCCGCTCCCCCCTGCCGGGGGATGCCCTTGGGGGTCAGGGGTGGTGTCCCGCCCCCATCCCAGCGCAGCTGCGGCACCCGGGGCGCCGCAAACTCCGATGTCTGCAGCGACGTCTAAAGACGTCGCTGCAGACAAACTACCTGAAATGACCGCCGTCTAAAGACGGTGGGCGGTCGTTAAGGAGTTAATTTAGCTCTTAAAGGTCTGAGAAGTGGGAAGGCTCCCGGGACCAGACGGATTGACAAACTTATATTATCAGTCTTTCTCCCCACAGCTTTCCTCTTTCCAATTACAAGTATATAATTCTTTTCTGGCAGGTAACTCTGTGACCTCTAATTTTTTTGCATTCGTACATAACCATAAAGGGGTTTTATCATTACATTAAATGGCCTTCAGAATAAGGGGACAGTGAAAACAAGCAACTTCGCAATTGAATGTTATTTGCAAAGCTGTTTTGTTTTCTCTGTCTCCCTTATTCTCGGTTTTGGTAAACAAACTTGCCCGGTCCCGGTCGGATCCCGCCTCGTCGCTCTCCATTGGCTGCCGGCTCTCCTAATTTACATTCTGGCCGGCCCTCGGTCGTATTCACGTGAGCGTGCATTCCTCTGCATGCTCCGTGATGCTGACTGCCCCTGTCTTCCTCTGCTCTGTTATCTGTACTACACAGATTCTGGGCATGCGCAGTAGCCCTGAATCTTTTACTCCGCAGGCACATTCCCTCCTCACTCTCTGTCATTGCCAGATATGGCAGAGATGCGGGAGACAGAGACAGGGGAGCGACCAGGGCTCACACTGCTCTGTGACTATCAAACTGTGAATGGAGAACAGCCAGGGAGGGGGAGTGTGGACCACTGCTCTGTGACACACTACAACAGAGAACAGCCAGGGAGCAGGGAGTGTGGACCACTGCTCTGTGACACACTACAACAGAGAACAGCCAGGGAGGGGGGAGAGTGTGGACCACTGCTCTGTGATACACCACAACAGAGAACAGCCAAGGAGGGAGAGTGTGGACCAGTGCTCTGTCAAATACTACAACAGAGAACAGCCAGGGAGGGGGAGTGTGGACCACTGCTCTGTCACATACTACAACAGAGAACAGCCAGGGAGGGGGAGTGTGGACCAGTTCTCTGTGACATACTACAACAGAGATCAGCCAGGGAGGGGGAGTGTGGACCAGTGCTCTGTGACATACTACAACAGAGAACAGCCAGGGAGGGGGAGTGTGGACCAGTGCTCTGTGACACACTACAACAGAGAACAGCCAGGGAGGGGGAGTGTGGACCACTTCTCTGTGACAAACTACAAAGGAGAACAGCCAGGGAGGGGGAGTGTGGACCACTGCTCTGTGACACACTACAACAGAGAACAGCCAGGGAGGGGGGAGTGTGGACCACTGCTCTGTGACACACTACAATGGAGAACAGCCAGGGAGGGGGAGTGTGGACCACTGCTCTGCGACACACTACAATGGAGAACAGCCAGGGAGGGGGAAGTGTGGACCACTGCTCTGTGACAAACTACAAAGGAGAACAGCCAGGGAGGGGGAGTGTGGACCACTGCTCGGTGAAAAACGACCACAGAGAACAGCCAGGGAGGGGGAGTGTGGACCACTGCTCTGTGATAAACTACAAAGGAGAACAGCCAGGGAGGGGGAGTGTGGACCACTGCTCTGTCACAAACTACAACGGAGAACAGCCAGGGAGGGCGAGTGTGGGATGAGTCCAGGCTCACACTGCTCTGAAAATACTGTCTCGGCAGCGGGAGCGGCACATACAGTGAGATGGGGTGATGATGTCATCCCCCTTCGGTTAAGAAACGCCCAGCCGGCAGGAGAAGCAACGCCCATGGATTTGAGGAAGTTAGACACTTAAACTGAAAGAAAACAGCCGAACTGATGAGGTGAGAATAACCCTTTAATTCCAAGACTGACAAGGACCTGATGGAGGTGTCTAACTATAGGCCTGTAGCACTGTTAAACACTTATTTAAAAATATTTACAAAAATTTTAGCAGATAGGTTGGCACCAAGGTTACCCCAGCTGATTCATGGTGGGATTTGTATTACATCGTCAAGGGGGGACAATACGAGATGTGCCATCAGCCTCATAGACGCTCTTAATAAACTGATCTCTTCGGGCATAGTTTTGAGTCTAGATGCTGAAAAAGGATTTGACAGGCTGAATTGGTCATACATGATGGTGACTCTTCAGAGTTTTGGCCTCTCGGGTCCTTTCCTCAATGCGCTGAAAGCCAACCGCAACAATTAAACTACCCCACACAGTATCACCCTTGATTAAACTTTCTAACGGTACCTGGCAGGGTTGTCCATTGTCCCCTCTGCTGTTTGTTTTATGTATGGAGCCTCTGGCATCTGCCATTCACCTCAACCCGGATATTAGGGGAGTTAAAATTAAAAATACTCCTAAAGGATTTCTTTAACTTATCTGGCTTCAAAATAAACACCATTAAAACTGAAGCTTTTCCTATCAATTTAAAACAAGAGGATCTGTCGTCTTTGAGGAATAATTATGACTATAGTGGAAACAAACCTCCCTAAAATACTTAGGGGTGAATCTAACAAAGAATTACTCTTCCCTTTATAATCAGTATTTCCCTAAAATGTTCCAGGAAATTAGGTCTGCCATTTGGCAAATATAAATAATTGTGGTAATCCTAATTGACCTGATTTGTTTTTTGTTGATTGGCAGAAAGCCATACAAATACACAAGTATTTAAACTTCACTGAGAACAGAGAGCTGACATTGTGACTGGATATTATAGATTAAACTGTCTTTCAGTAGATCTGTGGGGTGAAAAAGCTAATCCTGAATTATTGTTTAGTAAAAATCACTTCATTTGCCAAGTTTGCTTATCACTTGAAATCTACTGACACCTCAGGCATCCTATTCTAAAGTGCTTGACTGAAAAACATTCAAAAACTACTTTTCAGGGTACATATTCAAAGGATCTGTATAGTTGGCATCACTCTCTATCAGTGTAATTCTTTGTTCAGGTGATTATACTTAATGGCAGTAATGTTTTCATTACTTAGCTGAAAAGACTAAATTATCTTAGATATGCTTTAAATGCTTATTGCTACCACAATTTGTGAAGTAACATTATTACTTAATTAGTTAATCCAACATAATTAATTTAATTAGACACTTGCTATTTGCCTTTGCTTTTCACTACCATCATAGTCTGTTTGCATTTCTAGATTTGATACAAAGTCACTTGTTCTGGTTTATAAGTGATTGAACAAAGATGTAATTTTAAACTTATGAATTGTTTTTTTAAGTTTATGTTTAGAATATGTTATATAAATTGTTACGATGAATGCATGTGAGTTACTGAAATTGTAAATTTTTAATTTCTACTACTATTTTTTAGAAGAAACCTAAGTTACAATATCGTGGTTTTATTACTTCCAACTTTACCTGAAATTCATGACTGCATGCAGATTAAGCACAGAAGACCCATTAAATTACCAGGAGTAATGTGTAAAACAGCCATTTCTGCTTTGTCTTCTACAACCCATTGTTGTTGTCAAAGATCAATTGTTACAGGAGAAGATATTTATCAGCTCTCCAGTAAAAGTCATTCCACTGTGGATTCAGAAGAAATAGTATTATGTAGGCACCCAGTTTTATCACACTTTAGAACTGTGTGGTAGTGTCACAAACATTAATGTACCCTAAAGTAATTTAGCATATAACCTGTGTTTTTGCAATCTTATAAAATGTAATCAGATTATCATGTACTATAAGTCACAATTAAGGACATAAAAAATCTAACTAAACAAACAGAAACACACAAATGTGCTGTTCTTGTCTTTCATTGACCATATTTCATAAACATCCACAATGTAGAGAGAAAAAGGGAACCCTTACATTTATTAACCTTTAGTTCCCAATTCAGCAGCTAATGCCACTATTAAATGCTTCTAGTAGCTACAAATAAGATCAACACAATGGTGAGGAGGAATTTCAAACCCATTCATGTAAACAGGTTTTAGTTTGTCAATACTTCTGGGGTGTCCTGCATGTACAGCCCTCTAAAAGAGGATGTCTTACAGCAGACATTAATGAAAAAATATCACAGAAAAAAATCAAATTTAAACAAAGGTTCCAATTAAGAAATCTATTGCTACAGACTTAGAAAACCTAATCTAAAATATAACTTTTAATCAGATGCCATAAAAAAGTACAAAACCATGACAACAATTTTAAAGAGTAAGTAGAACTATGCACAGATTCCTAAAGGAGGAGTGTAATCATGTATTTCTCTCCACACAAAGTCTGGGGACACCTTAACAGAACAGTATTGGGTATAATTCTTCAAAAACAAACAGAACTAACCCTATGTTATGACCCTAACTATCCCATAAAAAGGCAATATTTCAGATGGTTCCACTGATGCTGGAAGCACATTGTATCAGCCAAGTTAAATAGGAACAAGTTCCAGCATCAGTGGAACCATCTGATATACCCGCGTTTGGTCCATACCTTCTGCATATTCCTGATGAACCCTTGCCTAATTGGTGAGGGAGAAATGCATCAAGATTCTGACTAACACTGGTGTACAGGTTGTATCATCTATATTACTATTTGTAATCTGTGGTTATACGGGTGCATAGGTCATATCTTATTATTCTGTATTTATTATGTGTGGTAAATCACTACTGTATGTGTATAGGGAGGCTGTTTAGGGATACCTAGGGTGAGCGACCGATATGTGGGACCGCTCTTGTTGGAGTGATTGCTCCGCCTTTTTGAGTGATAGTTAGTGGCGTAACATAGGGTTAGGTCTGTTTGTTTTTGAAGAATTACAACCTATACTATTCTGTTGAGGTGTCCCCAGACTTTGTGTGGAGAGAAATATATGATTATACTCCTCCATTAGGGATCTGTGCTTGATTCTACTTACTCTCTAAGATTTTTGTCTTGGTTTTGTACTTTTTTAATAGTATCTGATTAAAAGTTATATTTTAGATTTGGTTTTCTAAGTCTGTAGCAATGAGATTACAGACATTGATGCCATATTGCTTGGAAATATAATCAATTCCTAATAGGTACAGGTCCCCTCCAGGTCCCAGTACAGTCCATCGACAAGCTAATCTATACTCGGAACTCACATTGATTAACATGGGAGAATACTAACTATCTCTCCGATCAAAATGGGGAGGTTTTCGGGGCTATTTCTGGAGATTGGTGTGGGTCCCAGAGATGGGACCCGCACCTATTAAACATTGATGTCATAGGAAGGATGTAATGGAGTTAGAGAGTGTGCAAAGACGAGCAACCAAACTAATAAGGGGAATGGTGCATTTTAGTTATGGGGAGAGTTTAAAAGAATTGAACTTAAGTAGTCTTAAGAAAACACGACTGCGGGGAGAGATGATTAATTTATATAAATATATAAATGGCCCCTACAAAAAGTATGCGGAAAAGCTATTCCATGTAGAACCCCCTCAAAATACAAGGGGACATTCCTTTTGTCTACAGAAAAAAGGATTCAACTTCCAGAGGAGAAAAAACTACTTCACCATGATAACTGTGAATCTATGGAATAGCCTGCCCGAGGAGTGGTCACAGCGGGAACAGTTGAGGGTTTCAAGAAAGGCTTAGATAACTACCTGAAACTAAAAAATATTAATACCTATACAGCTGTATAAAACTCTGATTGCAATTTTGGGAGCAGACATTAAATAATAATTTAGGGCAGATTGGTTCTTGCCTTAAGGGTTCCAAGTCTTCATCCATTGGAGTAAAATAAGGTTAAAAATGTCCTATTCCCTTCCCTTCATCCACATTCCCCCCCCTCTGACCCGTTGGTCTTTTTTCAACTGTACTAACGATGTAACTATATATCCTAGCAATATGCCATAAAAGCCTGTAGTGAGACAACCCCTTTAAAGTCATGTCATAGCATCTCAGTATGCATAACATAAGGACTCTATTTGCTTCTTTGAGTTAATTTTGCATCAGTATTAACTAATTACAGACATTTTATGTCATTATGTTAGTAATGTTCTATGGAGCAGGCTCACTTGCTGACCCCACTCCATTCCCAGCAGGTAATAGCTGTTAGAAACAGCCAAGACCTGCCACTGGCAGCTGAGATCAGAGATGATTTGATCATTTAAATGCCAGGGTAAATATAATTGCAGCATCTAAATGATTAGGAAATGGGACTGTGGTCAGCTGTGGGGTGCTAACCAGTTGTCAAAGCAGCCGAGGGCCTAATGCAGGCCTCCATGGAAACCATGATTGTTCTTATTAATATAATTTAATATCAAAGCCATAATAGAATGCTATCCTGCAATGCTACTGTATTGCAGAACAGTGATAAATGGATCATGCCCCTTAGTGGTAAAGTAACCTGGGGGACTAAAAATATAATAAATAAAAAAAAGGAAATAATAAAATATTTAAAGGGGCATTCCAACAATAGAAAAAGCTCATTCGTCTGTCGGGGTATGATGGAAAATGGAAGAGGAGAAGCATACACACCTTCTGGACGCTGTTGTTGCGTCGCTGCAGCCATCCCGGTGATAGCTTTGAACTTTCATTGTTCATGTGACAGGTGCAGGCAATGACACGCTACAATATTCATGTGCATGTGACCGCTGTGGCCTGTGAATGGCTGCACCTGTCAAGTGAACAATGAACATTCAAGTCTACTGCTGGGATCAGTGAGATGACTGCAGCAACGGAACAACAGGGTCCAAGAGGTAAGTGTGCTTCTTCTTTCCTGTTTTCCATCATGCCCTGACAGACTAATGAGCATTTTCCACTGTCAGAACACAACTGTAAAGTAAAAATCATCCTTGTTTTGCCCTTTAACAAATAAAAAAAATAAAAAAGTTAAAGATTAGTGGTATCACCTTATATGTAAAAGTATGATCTATTAAAATGTATCGCTATTTATCCCCTATGGGTAGCTTAATAATAAAAAAAATTAAAAAAAGCTGCATGTATCCCAAATGGTCCCAATAAGCTATGCTTCAGCTGGCAAGTAATAAGCCCTCATTCAGGTCCATGGGTGGAAAAATAAAGTAATTGGTCTCAGAGAATAGAGCCACAGAGCAGGTTTAGGAAGAGTTTGTATTTATCTAAAAGTAGTAAAACATAAAGAAAACTTTACAAATTTGGTGTCAATGTTATCATACCATCCTGCAGAATTAAGATAACATGTTATTCAGACCGTACCGAAAACTCCATAGAATGGAAGCCATCCAATATCCCTTTCCCCCAAAAAAAACCACAAGGCACATTTGCATATGCTTCAAGTTCAACTCCACAAAAAAACTTTTGTTTTGGTTTCCCAGTAAATTATATTGTTGCAAAACTTGTGGTGGACTCGCAAAGGCTGCTTTCCCATGGTATGGTTTTGGTGCATTTTTTTAATGCACAGCAATTAAACTGCCTTTATTAACAGCAAGCTTGTTTTTGTTATCTCAACTGTTTGGAAAGGTGTTAGAAGTGAGTGGTCAATTAGTGTGTTTAGAACACGCAAGACTTCAAACACAATAATTGATTACTCATTACTCATCTTTCCAAGCAGTTTAGAAAACGGAAAGAAGCTTGCTGGTAATAAAAGCTTTTTAATTACTGTGCAGTACTGCAAGTGAAAAATCATACCAAGACCACACCGTGTGAAAGCACCCAAACATAGTCCCATCTGTGGGAGTCAAATGACTGACTGGTGTTAGTTTTCCCTTTGGGGAGAGAAAACTTCACCTTTTTTCTGTCCAGACCCAATTCGAACGGGGAAGAGATCACAAGGCTAGAGGCATTAGTGTGGGCTTTACTTAAGTCACCATCTTCCTCTTCAGGGTGTAAGTATCAGGGAGATGTTTTACTGACAAAAAACTAGGGTACAACCTCATACATTATAATGCCAATAACATTTCAGAAAGGTTAAAGAGAACCTGTCATATAGATTATGCCCCCGTTTCTGAGGACACCACAAGCTAGTGACAGACCTGCTGTTTCCAGCGCTGTGTCCCTTATTCTGTAAAATGCTGTAGTTTTCGAGCATTTACTGCTCAAATCTGCAGTTTTCAGCCAGAAAAGAGTCATGAGAAGAGTCTGTTTTTTTTCATGCCGCGCCCACCTGAGGCTAGTCCCGCCCAACTGAAGCTAGCCCTGCCCACTTCACAACTGATTAACCTATTACTTTGAATAGGTAGAAACATGTGAATAACTGCCAGGTGGGCAGGGTTAGCCTTTGGTGGGCGGGGCTAACACCTGCTCATGAATAAGATTTGAGGTGTAAGTGCTCTAAAACTGCTGCATCTTACAGAATAAGGAACACAGTTTTGGAAACAGCATATTTGTTCCTAGCTTGTGCTGTCCTCAACAAGGAGGGCATAACCTATGTCACAGGATCTCTTTAACTACTGTAACTGACAGAACTGACCAAGCAGATTCATATAGGGCAAAACTTACTTAAAAAGGGCGAAAGAATATATAAAGCACATAACATGATTCTGTTGCTAAGCTCTTAAAGAAATGGAACTTGTTTGTCTACTTGTGTTTTGAGCATTTGACGTATATGCATTAGTTCACTGTTTATATTTTAGATTGAAGAATTGAAAGTAGAAATCTTATAACTCTTACATCTATTGATAAAAATATATCTTCTTGCTAAGGTCTTTTAAAGGAGAAAACTAAAGAATACAAGATGTCTGCATGTCGAATAAACTTATGTTTAAATAATGGCATCTAATTACTCTCTTCCACAATTATTTGGTATGGTAAACAGTACCATTAAAACAAGCCTTCATGCGGCTCTGTAGACTAAAAATTGATTGGTGAAAGAGGAAAAACAAAAAATCCCTGCAACAGAAAGGGGGGCAAAATGTTGTATATTGGTGTGTTTTTCTCAAAAAATATTGTTCTGCTACACAGAATTATTAGAGCCACATATTACAGATGCTTACCCTATTGATTTGCAGACATTTATACTACCAGTGAGAAATTTTGTTTTATTCCCTTATGTTGTTGATAGCTACTGTTTACCCCTGTGTTCAGGTTCAGGCACTTTTGGTGCCATATAGTATGGTACACTTGCTGTCCTGTATATGGATCGATAATTGTAGTACAATATAAATTGTATGTCTCCTAACCCTGGATTTATGTATCCATTATACTGTATATATACCATGTATATCAGCCTCATCAAATGCAGAAGCTAAACACAAGTGAATAGGAACAATAATAGTGTACATTGGCACTTTTTAGAATAGATTTCCATACATGAGAAATGTGCACAGCAGATAGTTTGATTTATACTGTCTGTGTAATTGAGATTTGTTGATTTATTTTCTAAGTATATTTTCTTATGAGCTGAAATACCTGAATTCCTACTTGCAAATGCCTTAGTAAATCATTAATCTACATTCCATTTCACTACAGCATATTAGAATGCTGAAATAACATAATCCTTAGAATCAAGTGTATGTATGGTAGTCGACATGTCAGTGGAAGCAAATAAGTGGAAAGCTATTTTTTTTTTAACAACAGCTGTACATGTTGATTTACTCTAAAAAAAAACAAGCATTTCTGTAGTCTTTTCTATTACCAATAGCTAATTTATTGGCATTTCAGTCTTTTGTAGAAGCTTTTTGCTCAGACTTATTCCCACTTGACCATGCATAAACTTTGAAATTTAATTTTTTTTTTTTTTATTTATCTAGCTCCACTGCAATGAATCCTTCCTTTTCTTCATGGACATATAAAAAAAGCTGTACTGAGAATTTATTTGTTGAGGTGTAAACCTGCACCAATTGAAAATGTACAGTGTTTGATATTTCTGTAAAAACACAGAGGTAGCATGTAGAGTTGCTCGAAATTGTCTCTATTTGGCCAAACGTCAAAATATTTGGGGTTTTTGCAACCCTAAACATATGATAATCTAAGGATAAAATTCTGTTTTTTTCACCTTTTAAAGGCACGTACAGTAACCATATACCTCCAAAGTGCATGACGTTATGGTAAACCCCAACCCCAATCTCAAATCGAACCCCAATTTTAACTCCAACCCTAACCAAAAGAAAAACCCCAACCATAATGCCAAGCACAACTTTGTACTTTGTACTGACAAATAGAGCAGACAAAGAGTAAAATTCTCTTTAAAAGTTACAGAATAAAGTGAATGCCTTTTATACATGTGTACTTCTGTATAACGCAGATGTTAATACAAAAAAGTCTAGAACGCCATTTTTTTTGTTCTCGGTGATCACAGTTTACAATATCTGCCTCCTCAGGTGCTAGATACTACTGTGGTAGTAGTGGTTCTAGTAATAACATGGGTAAATTAAGTGTCAAACTGGGATGCCTAGGATCCCACTAGTTGAGTTGTTTCTGGGCCTACCGGTGGACTTTATTTTAGGGGCCCACCCTACAGCTTCTGTACATGACTGTAAATGCCTCTTATACTCTGCTTCTTGTTTTTTGTCTCTCTTTCTCTGTTTTTGTGTCTCTTCTGAGGCTGTATATGCAGTTTAAAACCATCTCCAGATCCACCATGCTCAGAGGTCCATCGGGGGTTTCCCCTATTCCCTTGTGGTCTAGTCCAAGCCTGGGTAGACTGCTTGCTCATGTAAGACACGGCACAGCCTTGATTGTGACAACTGTTATAATATTTAGACTGATAGCTGATAGCTCCAGTAATAAGGGAAAACATAATAAAAAATAACAGGCATTAAAAGGTTGCTAGGTTCCCTGGAATAGTGTTCCCCAACTCCAGTCCTCAGGACCCACCAACAGGGCAAGTTTTATGGATATCCCATATAATGCACTGACCATAATTAAATCACCTGTGCAGAATGCACAGACAGTAAGTATATTACTTGTGCAGTATAATTAAAGCACCTGTGCAATACTAAGGAAAACCAGAAATCATGACCTGTTGGTGGGCCTTGAGGACTGGAGTTGGGGACCCCTGCCCTAGAACATCTTTTTGGATGTTCTAGGGAATATATTTTAAAGAAAACAATATTTTAAAAGGTACATCAGCTTTAGAAATGTATAAACTCTTCTTTCTCTTTTATGTTATTATATTAGTAGGGGTCGTAAAGGCAATCTGTCATGTTTCATGCTAACCTATCTAAGAGTAGGATGTGATAGCGAGAGAGAGAAGTTGAGATCTGTGACATATAGGTTTCTATAATGTGGAGCAGGATTTCTAAGTAAAAAGCAGAAAAAAAAACAAAACTGAAACTAAAATTCCTGCTGAGCCCGACCATAAACTGTGATTGACAGTTATTTCTGATGTAGCCAAAGCTGTCAATCACTGTGTGTTGGCAGGGAATGCAGGTCTCTCCCCATCTCTGATGCTTTAAATCATATAAACCTAGACATCAAAGAGCTCAGATTCTCTCCTGCTTTCAGATGGGGAAGCATAAACCACCTGACAAGTTTTCTCTTTGTCACTGTTCAGCTCATTTACATGAGTGACAGGAACTCTTTAAGGCATCTGTGTAAAATCCTCTAAAGGCTGGACTATTAATAATGGCATCTTCTAAATGTATCCTACAGCCCAAAATGTCAATAAAGGGAATTGAAAAAGTGAACCCTCTCCCACACTTTTCAGAAATAGAACAATTCAGTAGCAATAGTCACAGGGAAGTGAGATGTTGTTACTGTTGCGTGTTGAAAGTGGATGCAGTGGCAAATACATATTTTGGGACTGACCAGATTGTGGAATCTCAGGGATCTTATTATCAATCCTCCTAAGACTATGTTCACACAGCGTAATTGCAGTGCGTACAGTACGGCCGCAATTACGACAGGTGATTTGGGCAGACACGCTAATATACGCGTACTCCCGCAGTGCAGTGGGAGGGGGGGGGCGGCAGCCCGCCAGCCCCATTGACAGTCATTACTCGCGGCGTGTATTTGCCGCAAGTAATTAACATGTCACTTATCTCCCCGCGTGTACAATACGATCGTATTGTATAAGTGGGGAGAGGAGGCGTAATCCATAGCTCTCTATGAGAACTATCGGTTACCGCACAAAAACGGCGAGAAATGCGCGCCAAAATTTTCCTGCGTGAACATACCCGGAGGGCATGTCCCCACGGCATGGGTTTTCGGCGGGTTTTTCAGACGGTTTGCGGTTTTGCTGACCGCCTGAAAAACCGTCCGAAAATGCGCACAATGGTGCTCTATGGAAAGCCTGTGCAGCAGTTCCCACTGCACGGGTTTTCCGCCCGGCGGTTTTGCCACCCGCAAAACATTATGTATGCACATTCTTCCGTCCAGTTTCCAGACGGAATATGTGCATCTCAATGTGAAGGGGGAGGGCTTTTCTCCGCCCATCGCATCGCTCATCGCATAACCGACCGGTATTTGTCACTTGCCGTGTACTCGGCCCCTAAGGGTGCTGCAAAAGAATCTCCAGAGATTACAGAACAGCAATAAAATCAGACATTGAGTATGAAAGTAAACCATGGAACAGTATCAAAGAAACCAGAAACCAGGAAAGGAACTTGGAGCATGGTGGTCACAGGAGAGGAATGTAGCAGGATTGTGGTCACAGAACTGCTATTTAGTCACAGGCTAAGAAAATGAACACAGGATTAGAACATGGTCAGATAAAACTGGATCAGAACCAGGAAGACCAGACTGGAGCATGGTTAGAAACAGCTGGATAGGAAACAGGAGCAAAAAGCAAATCAGAACCTAGGAGCAACCAGGAGTACAAATCTAGGAACCAGGGAACAAGGACCAGATCTAAGGCTTGGATGAGATACCTGAATCAGAGAGCATAGAAACAAGAACCAGACGGAGAACAAGAACAAGGTGGTAATGAAGCAGAATTCACAGGAACAAGATGTTGGACTGAACCCAAACAGGTACGGTTTGTAGTTGAGGCAAAATATTTAAGGATTTTAGTGTCTTAAATAGGTTGAAAAGATTGAATGGTAGTCTGGTTGCCATGGTGACCTGAAATGTTGACTTTGATGTCAGCAAGTGTGGGTTGACTTGCAATATGGCGCATCTGCTAGGAGAACACAGGAGGAGGGTGCGGGAGCAGAGATGACAACATTGTACATAACAGTTCTACTAACCCTCTGAACTCTGCTGTTTGAAAAGTCTTAATGAGGAAAGGGGCATTGATTTAACATTTCCATGTCCTATCTGGTTTTCAATAAGTTGAATGCTTGTGATTGTTATATAAAGGAGCTAGTGGTGACTTTGTGTATCTCTTGTAGTACTAATAGTCACTACTGATTAAACTGTAGCTCCAAGGAACTGTACACAATAGTTTTGTCTATATTTTGTAAATGATATTATAGACAGAAGGGAAGACTTTAAATCAGGTTAACATGAAAATAATCCTGCTGGGAGAACGGAAAAATATAATACCATAGTTTTGTTTGGAAAAATTGACTTGTTATGAGTAGTGTTGAGCGATTATTATCGACAAAGTTTAAATCGGCACGGTATTTACGTTGATCGGATTTTTTAGATCACGCGATAATTTAGGTTAAAATCTGTGCATAATCTATTAATATCGCGCCATTTTCGGCGCTTCCTGTCATTTTGGCGGCCAGCAAATCAGCTTACAGAAAAGAGGCAGGGTAGATTGTGGGGTGTGACGTCATGACTGGGATGTTTTATGGTTGCGATTGGCTGGAAAAATCACATGACCTCATTTTACATAGAACAGCCCTTCCTGACATGATCAGTGTCTGTCAGCGTTCTCAAAGCAGTAGGGCGTGCGCTCTGCCTCTGTCCAAACAGCTCAGCAAACACAGCCCGCGAAATTATTTTTTTTTTTTCACAGAGACAGTCTACTTTTAGCTGTGATCCTTAGAAGTTAGTTAGATCAGAGATTTGCAGATTTTAGGTAGTTAGGCAGAGAATTTTAAAGGAGCATCTACCGCTGTAAAGTCACAGGGTGGAGTGGGGGGAGGGGGAGGCGGCCGCGGGCGAACACAGACAAGCTCTATAAAGGATACTGGTTTTGTACAGCCAAAACTTTGTTTTTGACATTGCATTGCCTTTTATTAGGATTTCAGATCTTTTTAGTAACTGCAGGTCTATTTGTTAGGGGCAAAACTCCACTTTTATTCCAGTAACATTTAGATAGTGTTCTTTTTTTTTCCCC
>JAODAL010050539.1:0-27332 GCA_025379985.1 Phyllomedusa bahiana
TCACCCAACTGTGAAACATGTGAGTGGAAGCATCATGTTGTGGGGTTGTTTTGCTGCAGGAGGGACTAGTGCACTTCAAAAAATAGATGGTATCATGAGGAAGGAAGGTCATGGGCCACATGTATGAAAAACATCTAGGTCTGAAACTCACTTTGTTGAACATAGCAACCAATCAGAGCTCCTCTTTCATTTCATATAGTGCTCTGAAAAAATGAAAGGGGGGCTCAGATTGGTTGTTATGGGCAACAAAGTGTATTTTAGACCTGGACAGCTTTCATACATGTGGCCCTATGTGGTATTACTGAAGCAACATCTCAAGACAGCAGCCAGGAAGTTAAAGCTTGGGCGACATGGGTCTTCCAAATGGACAATGACCCGAAGCATACTGCCAAACTGGTTACAAAATCACCTAAGGATAACCAAGTCAATGTTTTGGAGTGGCCATCACAAAGCCCTGATCTCAATTATGTTGAGAATTTATGGGCAAAGCTGAGAAGGTAGGTGCGAGCAAGGCGACCTACAAACATGGCTCAGTTACATCAGTTCTGTCAGGAGGAATGGGCCAAATTTCCTACCAACTTTTGTGAGAAACTTGTGGAAGGATATCCAAAATGTTGGACCCAAGTCATACAGTTTAATGGCAATGCTACCAAATACTAATGAAATGTATGTAAACTTCTGACTTTGCAGAAAGTAATAAAAATGCCTTAAAATTCTCTGTCTCTTTATTCTGAGATTTAGCAAATATAAATAATTTCGGCAATCCTAATGGACCTAAACAGGTAAGGTTTATAGAGAGGTATATATATATATATAATAATATATATATATATATATAATATATATTAATATATATATATATATTTTTTATATAGAGAGAGAGAGGGGAGAGAGAGAGAGAGAGGGATCTAGAGAGAGAGATAGAAGAGAGAGAGATAGATAGATAGATAGATAGATAGATAGATAGATAGATAGATAGATAGATAGATAGAGCTAGGTGGGATGACTGCTTCCATTTTCCAGTTCCAAGCTTGGGTTTGTGAGGCCTTTGTAAGACTGGAGAGTCAGGTGCGCTGGGTGTGGTTCCCAGACTAAGTCTGGAGTGGACTGCTGAGCTGTGTGTGTGTGAAAGCTGAACTTTGCAAGAACATAGAAAACTGGCACTACAGTTGGGTCTGGCTTACACCATAACACCAATAGGCGAGTCTGTCACATGTTGACAATCTAGGGTTGTGCCTTACCCGAGCAATTCAGGTACTAACAAGTACTTTTTGGGCGGCATGTATGAAATTCATGCGCATGATAATAACCTAGAATGCGTCTGATTTATGAACCCGCTCCACAGCGGGTCATAAATCAGACGCATTCTAGTGCTCGTACGACATTTCTGGTTCAGGTATACCACTGTTCCAGCAGTAATGCGCCTAGAATAGCAGTAACGAAGCTAGAAATCTATAGCTTCGTACAGTTCTTGTGTGCCCTGCCTGCCACACGCCCCTCGCTTGCGCTCTGTAATGCGCCTGATATTAGCATGGAGGACATTTAAAACTATCGCATGATGTCTGGCTGAAAATATACCAGGCTTCTGGCACAGCCCCATTAATATATGTACCCCTTTGTGTTTCATTTGTATGTGGACTGAAGCAAGCCGTGAAGTTTCCACAAATTAGTTTTCTATGTCTGGAAAAAAGACTGCCTTAGTTAACTTGAAAAGTGAGCTTGTGCTCTCCTTTAGAGACTGCCACATAGGACTGATCCCCCCAATTGGTGGAGGATGCGAGCATAGTTCTGCGGTTATACAGCATGTCCTGTGCTAAGGACAGCTGCCCAGATATCCACATCAGATGTATTTGAGGAGTTAATTAAGCACCTGCTGCATGCAAGCCGCCAGCAGCAGGTAGTGCACAGCAACAGCAAGTTTATAAATAGGCCATGCATGCCTAGGAGCAACTCACTGCACAACAACAGCACGTACATACAGAAACCTTGCATACTCAGCAGAAAACAAACAAGCTGCTGATCCAGAAAATGCCCAAAGTTATTCGGGCCCGAGAAAATTCAGCTCCTCTATTGACAGATGATGGTCATCATTCCAGAAGGAACGTGAAGGAGGCTTTACAGAAGATGACAACTAAGGACAACATAGAGGCCTTCCTCACCAGGTTCGAGCAGAGAGCCAACCATGAAAAACTACCCCCAAAACAAAGTCAAAGGTCATGGTCACATGCTAATCAGGAGAACCCCAAAAGGCCTATTATAATTCTGCTCTGCAGGACACCAAAGAGTATCCAAAGTTAAAGGCTAATATCCTGGCATGGCTTGGGGCTACCTTGAAGGTCCGAGCCCAGCAGTTGCACCACTTGGCCTATAGCACCAGCAAGCCACCAAAGTCTCAGATATTTGATTTTTTACATTTGGTTCAGAAGTGGCTGCCATCCAATGTGTGCACCGCAGACCAGATGGTGGAGCAAGTGGTTATGGATCAATTCATACACTTCGATCCCCAACCCAACAGTGCTGGGTTGCACAAGAAGACCCCCAGTCTGCGGATGGCCTGGAGGAACTGGTGCAATGATTTCACACTGTTGAGAAATCCCTAGGTCTGAAGTCTGCCTACTGGGAAAGACTGAGAGATTGCTAGAGACCTGAATCTAAGGTAAGGGTTTGACTGGAGCTGGTTCCACTGGGGTGCCTCGAGATTATTTGTTGGAGGTGTCATTTACCTGGTAATATGTTGTCCCAATGCTTTTGTTTGTTTGAACAAACCGTATGCGGTGCTATATTAAAAGCATATTGCATATTAAAAGGAAATATTTTTGAAAAAAGCCACAAAGTGGAATGTGAGGTGACATCATAACTATATCAGGATAATGTTGGATGTGTAGCAGTGGGGAGTCTGCTCAATGCCATACACAAACCTGTGATTGAGAAGTGCTCATTAAGGATTGTTTGCAGATTTTGTAACAATTACCATAAACTAAATGAGTATCTAGGGTAGATGCCTACCCCATGCACCAGGTAGATGAAATTATAAAGAGGTTAGGTCCAGTCTGGTACATTATGATCCAAGACCTCACCAAGCAGATTCTGTTATCTAAGGAGGCTTCTGAGAAGACGGCATTCTCCACATCTGAGGGATCTTTCAATGTCAGGATGCCGTTTGGGTTGCAGGGGTCCCCTGCTACTTTCCAGAGGGCAATGGATCAGGTCTTATGTCCCCATAGGAAATATGACATACCCTGATGACAAAGTCATCTTTAGCCATGACTGGGAAAGTCACCTCGATAAAGTCCATCTGTCCTGGGCTCAATAAGGAAGGTCGGCTTTACTATCAACGCTAGTGTGCCATGGGGATTGAAGAAGACTGGTTCTTGGGTTATATAATAGGAAGAGGAAAGATAAAACACAAATTAAATATAGAGAAGGCCAAACAAATCTGGCCCTGTCCCGTCACCAAAAAGCAGTTCAGGGCATTTTTTTGGAATTGTGGGGTATTATAGGAGATATATCCCAAAATTCGCTAAGATAGTAGTACAACAATCTAACAAAAGTACAAAGTCAGCCATGATCAACTGGTTTTCAGATGCTTAGAGGGCCTTCCAAGAGCTAAAATCAGCCCTTTGTAAACAGCATTATTAGTAGCCCCAGACTACTGCCATGATATGGTTGTTCAATCTGATGTGTCAGATGTAGGCCTAGACACAGTAATGTCCCAAGTAGTGAATGGAGAGAAACACCCCATTGACTTCTTAAGTAGGAAGTTGTTCCTACCAGAACAAAACTACACCCTTATTGAAAAGGAGTGGGTACTGGATTCCCTCCGATATTACTTATCAGGGCGTAAGTTCAGGCTGATATTGGTATCATCGTCTTGCATGGGCCAGGAATCATCTACACTGGACTATGGACCAGTGGTCCTCAGTGCTGTTCAGTGATGAAATTTGATTCACTCTGGGCAGAAATAATGGCCACAGAGGTCACATGCAAGTGATGTTGTGGCCTGTGATTGGCTGCACCTGTCACGTGAACGATGAATGTTCACTGCTTACTTCCTGATTAAACGCACTGGTAGCTGGAAGTGAATATGAGCATCCGGGAGGTAAATATAATCCGGGAGGTAATATATATAATTAGCTTCTATTTTTATTCAATCCTCGATGGACAAATAAGCAATGTTAGGGCTCAGGACACCCTTTTTATGATCACACTGTAATTAAACTTACATAAGTAATGTTTACATTTTTGTATATGAAGATTTGAATACAACGTTTGCAACTTTCTTATATATTTCACGTTCTAAATTAACCCCTTCACGACCCTGGGCGTATGAGTATGTCCCAGGGCCGCTAAGGGGCTTTGCAGGATGATCGCTCCGCGACCCCCCCGCACAGCCGCCGGGTGTTAGCTGCGATTAGCCGCTAACACCCGGCAGTAACAGCGCTGGCAGGTGGCTCCGCCCGCTGGCGCTGTTTTACCCATCAGACACCGCGGCAAAGATAGCCGTGGCGTCTGAATGAACGCCGATCGGTGCCGCGCACCGATCGCTACGGTCATAGCTGTGCCGATCCGACAACCGGGCATGGTAGTGGGGAGCCTTGTGAAGGCTCCCGTCACTTACTCTGGCCGGTTTGCCCCACTTCCGTCCGCAGACAGGAAGTGGGGAAACCGCCATCTTTCTACACCCTAATGCATTGCCTATGCAATGCATTAGGTTGTATTAACAATCGCGCCCCCTAGTGGTCAAGCACCATAGGGGACTAAATGTTACAGTAAAAAAGATAAATAGATAAAGTTTTAAAGTACAAAAAAAATAAAAGTATTAAAAGTTCAAATCACCCCCTTTCCCCTTTACAAATAAAATCATTAAAATAATAAAAAAGTTATACATATTTGGTATTGCCGCGTCCAAAAAAGTCTGATCTATAAAAATATAACATCATTTATCCCGTACGCTGAACACCGTAGAAGAAAAAAAATTCCAAACGCCAAAATTGCGTTTTTTGGTCATTTTACATCACTCAAAAAATGGAATAAAAATGATCAAAATAGTCGCATGCATTCCAAACTACTAGCGATAAAAAGTGCACTTCAGCCCGCAAAAAATGCACCCTCACTGACGTCTGTAGGTGTTAGTACAAAAAAGTTATTGGTCGCACAAACTGGCACCACGGCGCAAATGTCAAAAATAGAAAATGTTTGTAATGTTTTTACGGTACCAAAACATAACGTAAACCCTACATGTTTGATATTGCCGGATGCGTAACAACCTGTAGAATGCTGATAACACATTATATTTACCGAAGATTAAACTCCGTAAAAGCAAATCACCCAGAAACATGGCGAAAATACTTTTTTTTTCACAATTTGTCCCACTTGGAATTTTTTTGCGCTTTCCCAGTATATTATATAGTATAGTGAATAACACCATTAGAAAGTAAATCTTGTCCCGCAAAATAAAAGCCCTCATGTGTCTATGTAGGTGGAAAAATAAAAAAGTTATGGCTTTCAGAAGGCGAGGAGGGAAAAACAAACGTGTCACAAAAAAAAAAAAAAAACGGGTCCTGAAGGGGTTAATATGCAGATTTTTAAGTAAAATTACAAAAAGTGTGAAAAATTTAAAAGACCATGAGATGTGATGCTTTTTCTCTTTTTGATGTGACCATGCCTTTGCATAAAAGACTTTAGAAAAAATGCAAAACCTACCTTTGCATGTAAGTTGTTTACAATCATACCCTGGAATTACAACTAAGGAGTGTAGTTAAGAATAAAGTAGAACAATATGGTCACTGCCAAGTCTTAGCTGTATAACTGCACAGCTAAGGACCATATCCTGCCCTATGCCCTTTTCAGATTTCCTGAGCTCACCTCCTGATGGTTAGACAAAGTGTTCCTAAAGTGCTTTGCTTGATCATGGACTCAAGTTTTCAGCCATTCATTTTAGGCTTCATAGTTGTCTTTATTTCCTCACTGCACTGAACTCTGTGATCAGTGAAGGGAAATAACAAGAAGCTGAAAGATTAGGGTTCAGCATTCTGTTACAGTCAGCACAATGCCAGAGTTTTAAAGGGTAATAGGCTAACTCCTTCACTTCTCTCTACTAGTGCTATTGACAACAACCCCTTTTTTCGCCTAGACCACCAGGAATATTGATGTGTATATTTCTGACATTACCTTCATTACTATCCATACTACTGGGATTTTACACCCCTGCAAAACTTATTAGGAACATGGATTGTTATTGTTTCTCACATTACATGATGGACTGTTTTCTTTGTATTCCCCTTAGTGTCCCTTACTTTTAGCATCACTATCTCACTATCACTAATTAACATTTATATATCCCCTATATCCTACCCTAAGCCCTACTGGGCCCACAGGTAAATCCAGCACTGAAGTTATGAATAAATGAAATTGTTTTCTTTTTCTGGACTACGATTTTGACCAGGTAAATATTGTTTTCAAATACAGTTCTACTTGACATTTATTGACTTTGCTGCTGAAAAAAATCAGACAACCTGTCAATCTATAAACTTTTGCTCAAACTAGTATTATATAACACCAGTAATTTGAGGGAAAAGTTGCTAAAAAATTTTAGTTTCCAGTGTATCTCCTAAGGGTCCAAACTGATATCCCTTTTAAAAATCAAATCATTTTTTTTTATAATCAGACAAGTGGAACTGGTGTCAGAATAATTTTATGTCATTCATGTGGAAAAATACAAAACATGATATTTGACTCAGAAAGCAGGACCCACACCAAGATGTAGTGGAAAACATTGTTAGTACAACTATAAAAACTACAAGTTACTTTTTATTAAATATTTTAGGAATGTTAGTAAATATATTTTAAAGGGGTTTTCCCATCTCAAACATCCTATCGATATTCCAGAAATGTCTGTTACATGCAGGTTTCACTTCTGAGACCTGCAACTAGCTTGAGAAAGGGCCCCGAATGGAGTGGTGGCTTTACATGGGCAGCACTCTTTCTTCATTTCAATAGGAGTTATGAGCACAGCCGAGCACCTTTTTCTTAGCTGTGCTCGGAATTCCCATTGAGATGAACAGAGAGCCGTGCATGCACTACCTCCTCTTCATTGTGAATGGAGACTTAAAAGGGCTTATTCTTAAGAAAATGGAGGATGCAAAAAGTGGAACCTGCATATATCAGAAATTTATGACATATCCTATTGATATGCCATAAACATCTGCGATGGGAAAACCCTATTTAGATTAAAGAAACTTTAAAAGAGGCCAAGTGGCATCTTCACTAAAATGAGGTAGTTCATATATTCTATAGTGGTAGTATTAATGTATGTAGTTGATTATTGCTTATGTGCCATTTTGTTCTGATCATCCATGATATTATTATTGTGTTTGATATCTTATGCAAAGTTATATATTATCTTAGACATATGTGTATATATAGTGTGCTTCAAAGTTAAGGAGCTAACTCTTTTTTATTGTTATTTATAAATATGGGATTTATTAATATACTTATAAAATGAATCTATCAAAGGTTTCATGGATATATTAAAAATTAAAGCCATGGTACCAGTAGGAGCAAAGCCTTTTTTATAGCATCATAGTTTTAGGGCCCGTCCCCACAGCACAGGTTTTCAGTCAGTTATACAGACGGTTTTTGAATCTGAAAACTGACTGTCAACCTTTTACATTGACATTAATAGAAAATCCGTGTAGCAGTCCATACTGCACGGACTGCCCGCGAGACGGTTTTTACACTGCCAGGGTTCCTAAAAACTTAGAACATGTTCATTCTTCCGCTTGTTTTCAGGCAAAACATGAAGATGTGGGTGCAAAGTGGGACGGCTTGAATCTGCAAACTGTGGACAAAAGCTGTCCCCCTGCGTGCTAAAAAAAACAAAATACCAAAAGTCCGCCTGGTATTTTGTCTGCGCCTTGTAAATCACCTTTACTGTTACAGCTGTGCTTGTTCAGGCTTCTGTGCCATCCTCTGTCTGTAAAGTACAGCGAAGGATGCAATGTTGACCATGATTTTGTACTCTATTGTATTTTGTCTTGCACTGGTCTGAACACTGCTCTATCTTACTCCTTGCTGTGTTAATTGATTTCCGCCACACCTGTCTGTTTCTCCTACAGACTTTGTTCTGGGCTGCAGATGATTAAAGCTAGTTGTGATTAACAGATCTTTCACCACTGGCATTCTTTCCTTAGGGTATGTCACACTACATAGCCCCGAAATTTACGCCGGTGTTCGGAGCTGGGGCGCTCGTACAAACGATCGGGGAGGAGGTGAATCCATAGTTCTCTATGTTTGGGGTCTTTTAACTCGTATAGAGCGCATACGCCCAGAAATGGAAAAAAGTGCCCCAAAATAAGCCGTGTAAACTTACCTTTACCAGTTTGTGATCTGTGTGGTCTAGATGTTCAAGAGCTGGTCCAGTCGCGTCCTGGACCGGGACTCTTGACATCCCATAAGAATACTATTAGCCCTCTACCCAGTGCTTGCTATAAGTCTTTTTTGGATTTGGCTGGCGTTTACCTTGGATTGCTACTTTTGGATTTCTGACCTCTTGTTTGTTCTCCTGACCCTCCGCATTCTTGCTAATTGTGTACTGCCTTTGCCCGCTTCGTTTCTGGCCCTTTTCTGTTGACTATTCTTCTGTGTTATTTTGTCTTGTCTGGTCTCTTGTACATTTACTAACAGGAAATTCGTCCAGTTTACGCTGACCACTTAGGGTCAGACCGGCAATGACATATGGACAACTTGAGGGGAGGAGGGGGAACTTGTGCTAGGGTTTACTGTCTTGTCTTCCCTACCTATCCTACCTGATTGTAAATTCCTGACACTTATATCACAATAAAGGTTTGAAGTCAATCTAGTGTACAATATTTTTGCTATGCTTTTTATTCCCTTACATGTGAATGAATCAGCAAGTAGACTAGCGGCTACAGTTAGATAACGGTACTGCCTGCAGTCAGGTGTAGTATTCAGCAAGATTAGCAAAAAAATATTACTGCTAACAATATAAATGTCCATTGCTTTTTCCTAACACAAAAATGTTTGGTGAAAATAAAGAGTTCTGTCCTCTTTACTGTAATTTATGTTGTATTGTATGTAAGGTAAATCATGCTTTTTTAACCCCTTCAGGTCGCAGCTATTTCTGTTTTTTGTTTTCTCCTCTCTGCCATCCAAGAGCCATAACCTTTTCATTTTTCTTATACATAGCCATACATGGGTTTGTTTTTTGTGGAACAAGATGTGCTTTTCAATGGTGTCAGTGACCATAACATTTAACATACAGGGAAAGCTCCCCAAAATTCTATGAAACATGAAAAAAACGCAACTGCGTCACTTTTGTGAAGGTTTAGTTTTTATGGAGTCCACTTTTCAGTAGAAATGATGTGCTATCTGTATTCTGCATGTCAATCCAATTCTGGTGACACCAAATTGGTCCCGTTTTGGGATACATGCTTTTTGATTACTTTTTATTAAATTTTTTTGTGAACATCAAATGATCAAAAACATAATGTTGGCATTTGGAACTTATTTTCTTCCAAGGTGTGCTATCCCAGCTATGGCTTCCAGTTGTTTCCATTCATATTACATGTGAATTCATGTATTTTTTTTATACCAATGTTTCATTTTTTTTACTCCCACCCGGGGCCTTTGTTTCAACTGTTTGTTAGGTTATCTTATGTATTTCCCATATCCCCTTTTGCTTCATGCTTCTTTTCCTTTTTCTGTGAGGTCACATCCCATTTTTCCTCATTTAGTTATGTCTCCATCTTTTTCCCGGGTTTCATAAGCTGCATGCATCTCAAAATACAGTTAATAAAAACCCGAAGGCATACCATTGCATCTTCCCCTTTCTGGGCTCCACTCTTTTAAAGGGGGTTAAAAATAGCAAGTTCACTATCTACCACACGCTTTTGCAGAGACTTCTCACAACTCTTTTGGACATTCAACATATTCGATGGCAGAATACATGGTGTTCAGCATACATAAATAATCATGTTATATTTTAATAGATCTGTCTTTTATGAATGCAATGATCCAAATTATATGTAAATTTTTTATTTTCTTATTTGTAAAATTGCAAAAGGGTGTTTTAACTTTTAACATTTATAATTTTTTAGAAAAAAATATTTTTTTATTTTTTTTACTTTAACAATTCCCTAGCATACTTGATCACTCTTTGGAAAAATTGCTAGTCTACATATGGCAGTTCTGGTGTGCTGTCGTATATAGGCTTCTCGTTCATCACCTATTACACCCAACTAACATGGCCGCAGGAACCAGGGCAAAAATTGTCACCCAAGATTGGAAAGGTTTCCCCTAAAGGTTTAACAGCAGGATCAAAAATGCCCAAACCCTCTGTAATTAACACCACACCGTCCCCTATGGGAGTGGGCATAGCCTTAAGCCCACTCAATACATCCTTCACACTTTTTGGACATTCCGGTATGTCCAAATGCGTGAAGGGGTTAATAAAGTTCTCATTTTATCAAATGTGCTTACTTTCTTGTGGATACAAGAAAATACTCATAAGCTTTTTGACTTGCGTTTTTTTCCCTTAAAGAAAAATTCCAAAACCCACTGTAATAGAAACATATTAGGAACTTTTTTTTACCAGCCAGCATTTTTCTATGGGAAATAAATATAATTTTACCTCTGTGTAAAGGCCCTATATTTCTTTTCCTTCAAAGTAGTGCTCAGAAGCTTAAAGCCTTTTCTCCAGTTATCTTTACATTTTAAAATTTGCTTAGCAAAGCTATAATATAATCTGAGGTGTGATTTAATGTAGAGATCAGCAACTCAACTTAAGCATATTTAAATGATGTAGTTTTATTGCAGAAAAATTTAGAATTTCAAACTTTCCTCTTACTGCCCTAAAGTTACTGCCCTAGCATTGATTATTAAACAACTAGGCTATGTTTTTCTTTGGCATTTTTTTAAGTTATAGCGAGACAAATATTATTTTAAAGAGGATGTATGAGATCAGAAAAACATGACTGCTTTCTTCCTCAAACACCTCCATAGTTGTTCATGAGTTAGGCTTCAATACCAGATGTAACCCATGATGAAGAGCAAGTTTTTTTCGGAAAAAAAGCAAATAGTGTAACGGGGTGGAAATGATCCCCGACCCCCACAAGTATGTATAAGCCACGCAGGGACGGAGTCTAAGTAGGTCCGGTTTTCACCAGAGCCCACCCCAAAACGGGGTGGGCTTCTGCGGGGGATTGCTACCCCGGTCGCAACCCTACGGACTTCTTTCGGGCAGCAGAGGTGTTGCGCGTACAAAATCGTAAGCAGGCTCATAGTCGGGGACAGGCAAAGGTCGGACAGCACAATTGTTCTAGTCAGGGACAGGCAGAAAATCAGGACATGCGGCAATGGTTCTTGTCAAGGACAGAGGCAGAAGGTACATACACGGTAGACAAACAAGATCTAGGAACGCTCCTCCTAGGCACAGGGGACATCGATTGGGCAAGGCAGAAGGGAAGGGAGCAGGATTTTAAATAGGGTCAGCGCCCGGTAAAACCCAAATCCCGCGCGCTGTCCCTTTAAATTGAGCGTGGGGGCGAGCCGATACGGCACAGCAAGACACACCCCCGAACACAGCAGAGCACGGGTGGGGAAAATTTAAGGGAGCGCAGCACGCCCCAGCCCGAGGGTCGGGACGCGGCGCGGCGACGCAGCGGGGTGGGGGTGTCCGAAACCCGACACGGGGTCAGGACACCCGTCAGAAACCCCCCCCCCCTTTGGCCCCCCCCTTTTCAAGTCTGCAAAAAACCTCTTCAGGAGGACCAGCCGGGATTTTTTCCTCGGGCCCAAACCCCCTCCAGTCACAAGAAAAATCATTCCCCCAACCTCCCGGCCAAACCCAACAAAAACCCGGGGAGTCGCCTCTAAAAGGGGGACACGCCGGAAACCATTAAGGGGTGCTTTTTAAAAAAAGGGGTGGAAAAGGATTTTGAGCCAATGAAAGGGAGCCGGGATTTGGGAGGACGGGGTTGAAGCCCGGACAAAGGGACCCCGGGGCCCAAAAGGCGGGGCGGGGGGCACCAAACACCCTTACAGGGGGGGGCCCCGGACAGCGATTGACGTGCTTGTCCCTATGACAGTAAATCACGGGCGGACTGTCCCACCGAGTAAAAACGGAGGAGGCGGGAAGGGGGGGGCGGGGGGGTCGGCCAAAGACCACGAAAAAGGGGATGCTGGCAGAATTTGATTCCAAAATTGTAAGAAAAGGCCCATGGCAAAAACAGACCAGCGTTTTGTCGAGCGACACAAAATGACGGGGAAAAGTACCCAAGACCTGTTCACCCTCTACACTTGACCATTAACTGTGGGGGGTATGCAGAAAAATCCAGTTTGACTTGAATGCGCGCAGAGGCCCCGCCAAATCTTTTAACAAACGGGCTCCCGCAGAAACTAAATTTCTGGGAAGTCCATGCAGCCGAAAAAATTGAAAGAAAAATTGGGGTAGCCAGGAGCGGAAGGGAGGCGGGGAGTGAACAAAGTAGCCATCTTGGAGAATCACCTGACCACCCAAATAACCCCATTACCGGCAAAGGGAGGGGAATTGGGGATAAAGTCCATAGCATGTGCATCCACGACTGCAGGAACTGGCAGAGGTTGTAACAGCCCCGCCGCTTTAGTCGAGGGCTTTTTTACAGCGCAGGGGGTACAAGCTTCCCACGAATTTTTTCCATCCTTGGCCCACTCCGCCACCCAAAAAAAACGGCAATTAGGGGAAAGAGACTTTTTAAAAACCCCCGGGGGACCGCATGCGAGAGGAATGACCCCAGTTTAGACCCTTTTCCGGAGTGCAGGGCGCACGTACATCTTCTCCGGGGGGACACTTTGGGGGTTTTTGGGGGCCTGGGTATTAAAAATTCAGGGGTACAATGTGCCGGGGATTTACCCTTCTTCACCACTAACATCAGACAGGGAAAGGGCGTCGCTTTGATATTCTTTTTCCCGCCGGTGGGAAATGGATAAAAAAATTAAAACGAAGAAAAAACAGCGCCCCCTGGCTTGGCGTGGTTTAACGTTGCGCTTGAAGGTGAAAGGTTCTTTGACGGGAAAAATGTTTTCAGGATGTCAAACCCCCTCAAAAGGTGGCCCATTCTTCTAAACAAGCTTATGCCAAACTCCCAGTCCCCGATGGGGGTAATTTTTCTCAGCGGGCGAGAAGGTCTTGGGGAAAAAAAAATGCAGGGCATCTTGCCCTTAGGGCCCTTTTTGGGGAGAACCGCTCCACCCCCCAAAGAGGCATGACAAACAAAAAATGGGGTTTTCCCCCTTATCGGGGATAGAAAAAAAAAAAACTTTTTTGGCGGCGGAGGGCCCCAAAATTTTAGTTGGCATGCTTCTTGGGAAAAAGGCCCCAATCGCGCCACAAACGACGAGAAATGTGGGATGAATTGCCTGTAGTATTTTGTGAACCCAAGAAGCATTGTATGGCCCGGAGACCAACGGGTCGTGGCCACTGGAGGACGGCGGACAGTTTAGCGGGGTTCATCTGCAGACCCTTGTCCGAGATTATGTATCCAAGGAACGGGAGGCTGGTCCTGTGGAATTGGCACGTTTCCAGTTTGGCATAGAGATGGTTCTCATGCAGGCGTTTCAGGACCTGGCACACATGTGACTTGTGGACCTCCAGATTAGGTGAAAAAACCAGGATGTCATCCAAGTAGATGACTATGCAGACATACAGGAGATCCCTAAAAAAGTCATTAACAAACTCCTGGAAGACTGCTGGAGCGTTGCATAGGCCGAAAGGCATTACTAGATACTCGAAGTGTCCATCACGAGTATTGAAGGCGGTCTTCCACTCGTCACCTTCTCGGATCTGAATGAGGTTGCAAGCCCCCCGCAAGTCCAACTTGGAAAAGACTTTAGCTCCCCGGAGACGGCAAATATTTTCGGCTAAACAGTGGCAATGGATACCAGTTCTTAATGGTGATCTTGTTTAGACCACGGTAGTCGATGCACGGTCACAAGGACCCATCCTTCTTCTCCACAAAGTAGAAGTAGACTTACGGATGAAGTCTTTCTGAAGGTTCTCCTTAATGTAGGCCAACATAGCCTGAGTCTCCGGTAGCAGAGAGCTGAAGTAAGCCCCAACCCCGGGGTGGCACTAGTCCCAGGCAGTGCAGTCAACGGGCAATCGTAGTGGACGTTGTTGAGGGAGAGTCTTTGCTTGCTTCTCAGATAAGACATCTTGAAAGCTTGGTAGGCTTGCGTCAGACCTAGGCAGCGGTTTAGGGAAGCCGGCTGGAAGAGGAGAAAGGGGCGCACTCGGCGAGGTGCCAAAGACAGCGAGACGCGGCAGACTCGACCCCACAGCCAAGACTTTCACCCTCTTCCAGTCGAACATAGGAGCATGGCGACTGCAGCCAAGCAGCCCCAGGAGGATAGCCGAGAGAACTGGGGTAGGCACGAAAAATGCGATCCTCTCGTTGTAAGAGACTCACTACTTGTAGGACCACCGGTTCCATCCGAAAGAGGATGGGGTCGTTCAGAAGCTCACCATTGACAGACGCGATTGTTATGGGATCTGCTGCGGGAGCCATCGCACTCCCCATGGTAATTGGTCTGCGTGACATTTGGTAAATGAGATTGGGGGAAGGTGGAAAGAGGTTTTTTGAGGAGGGGGGGGAAAATATTAATTGTGAACCCCCCCCTAGCCCCACAGGGGTCCGGCCGGGTGCCGCGGCCGCCCGCAACCATCCCCTCTGCACCGGTCCCCGGCGCCTGCTCACTTACCCGCCAGCGCTTTGCATCTGACTTCTGCCTCTTCCAGGCCCAGCCACACGCGTACCCGCTGCTTAGGGCGCGCGCGTGATGGCTGGTCTGTATTTAAAGGACCAGCGCACTGGTAATTGGTCAATTGTCGAAAGCTGGTCCTTTATGAGGTATACGCCCCCTGCCCTCTCCGCTAGATTGTTGGTGTGCGTTAGCCTTGTCTAGAGAGAGTTTGGAGACCGGTTATGGATTACCACCATATTACAGTCCATTTCCGCTACGTTTCTGACCTTGCCTGTTTGCCGCCTGCCCTGACAGTCTGTCCCGTCCTGACTACGAACCTCTGCCGCGGCGTCCTGAACCTCTTTGGCTGTCCCCGATTACGTCTCTGATTACGATTCATTGTACCACGCATTACTCCAGCCGCCATCGCAAGCAAAGTCACGTCAGGGATAGCGACCATAGCCTCATGCCGCACAAGTCAATCCGCTTTGCGGCGGGCTCTGTGTGAATACCAGCAACATATACACCACTGCCTTGGTGTGGCCCTTCTATCATCGCTTGCGGTGGTCCAGCGAATTCACCAACCCGTTACAGCGATGACCAAGGGTTGGTCTCAGCGGACCACCGAGAGACGATACTTAGGCCACCTACACAGTGCCATAAAATTGTCCTGCCGGAACTAGAATCCCGGGAAGGCAGCGATCCCAGGACTGGTTGAGACACAGAACTGGCAGCAAGAGCCGTGAGAGGGGTTGTTCACACCTAGTTATCCTCTCACATAAAGCCTCGGTGCGTGCGATTCCCGACGTTTGCGGCACAAGAGCGGGAAACCCCTGAGGAGAATGTTCAGGCAGCCGCAATAGAGGCAGCAGATTCCCCTCACGTCGTCCGAGATCCAGTTCTTGCATAGACGTGTGGGCTCTGTCAACTTGATGCGGCCTCTTCCATGCTGGCTGTGAAGGAGCAGAGGAGGCCGAAGTAACACCGGTGCAAGGCGGGCAGACGATGTGTTCAGACGATCACGCTCTTGTCGGCGAAGCTCATTCCCTTCTCTCCGAAAAACGATATCTTATACGGGTCGCCAGATGGATGAGCTCGCGATAAGAAGACGGAGGATCCCGGGTGGCGAGTGCATCCTTAATCTGGCCAGAGAGGCCCTTCCTGAAGGTGGCACACAATGTGGCATCGTTCCAAGCCAACTCCGAAGCTAGTGTGTGGAATTGCATGGCGTAGTCGCCTACGGAGGAGTTCCCTTGCTGCAGATTTAGCAATGCGGTCTCGGTCCCAGATCGCCTCGGTCCCAGAGTGGAGTCGCTCCAGTCATGGCTTTCCGCGTAGAGAAAGACTGACCAGCGAAATGCCACCTTTGACATTTCTGACAGGGGGGGAGGAATTGTCCTGCCATAAGTTCCATGTGCGAGGAACACTGGGTGGCCACACAGAAGGGGCCATGCAGCCGCCAGCTGCTAGCTGAGTTCAGCAAGTGAGCTGTGCATCATAGTAGCAGCTGAGTTAAGGGCAGCGGCCTTGCTGAGCGAATCTGTTTCGATGGTTGTGGTTTGGGCCATGATGGTGGTGCATGTCAGAGACAGCTCGGTAAAAAGAAAGGAAAAGGGAAAAGCAAAAGAAAAAAAGAAAAAAAAAGAAAGGCAACCTGGCGGTAAAATAAAATAATAATATTAAAATCCATGGCCGAATCGAACTGTAATGGAATGTGGTATGGATCCTCTTGACCACCACAAGTGATGGTAAAAGCCACACAAGGATCGGAGTCTAAGTAGGTCCGGTTATCCCTAGAGTCCCGCCAAAAAGCGTGATGGACTTGGCTGCAAGGGGATTGCTACCCACTCGCTACCCACCCTGACGTGACTTGCTTTCGGTAGCAGCCGAAGTGTTGCACGGTACAGATTGTGAAGCAGGCTTATAGTCGGAGACAGGCAGAAGGTCAGGACAGGTGGCAAGGTTCATAGACGGGGGACAGGCAGAAGGTCACTATCAGCTCGGCAGGCAGTAACAGGAAGGGGCAGGACTTAAATAGGTCAGCGCCCGGTGAACCCAATCACGGCGCACTGTCCCTTTAAATCTGATGCTGCGCGTGCCGCACACGCTCGCCCCCTAGTCGGCCTAGGTACAGAGAGCATACGCTCAAGCACAGCAGGAAGCGCGGCGAGGTAAGTGACAAGAGAGCTGCGAGGCACGCCCGCAAGCCCAAGGGTGGGGGAAGGCGGACACTGCTCGCACAGGGGACGCAGATGGGGTGCAGGTGAGTGGCCTACATGAAAAAACCTTGTGATGACTCTCGGATTCACATATTTCTGATCAACAAAGATGTTTAAGAGTTGTTGGTGGTGTGCCCACTACTTCTTCAACAGGATCTCAAAATCGGCAGTCCCTATCCTACCTTTACCTCTCAATACGAGCAATCAGCCTCTTGCTGGGAATCAACCGACCTCCATTATTCAGTAGAAAAAAATAAAAAAACACCCAACCTGCAAGCTGCCCTTTCTTATGACAGCCCTGGGGGAGGTGGGGGAAAAAGAGTGGGGCTGTGACAGAAACCCAAAATGAAGCACCCCTTCCTTCCCATATAGGTTATAAAACATGTATCAACCAAATATAACGTATGTTTCGAGTTTTTTATTTTTCTTCTCTCTGTATAATGGAGGTCGGCGATTCTGAAACCCAGCGAGAGGCCTGATTGGCTCGATTGAGAGGTAAAGATAGGATACGGACCTGCCCGATTTTTTGAGATCACGTGTAAAGTCGTTGCGGGCAGCTTAAACACATCTTTTGATCAAAATATGTGAACCGAGATCTCAAAGTTTTTTCATGAATAGATAGCATAAATGCTTCTTTAGGGATTTCCACTCAGTGTATATAGACCCTTTTTAGTCGAAATGTGCCGCTGCGGCGTCTGTGTGCGTACATGTATAAATTACATGTGTTGCCCGCAGCCCTGCCCAGTGGCCACCCAGGTTATGCAATACGTTTTGTTCAGAAATGTTTTTAGTGTGCAGAAACATACGTATTCTACTTGTGTGTCACAATGATTTTAACCTATATGGGAAGCAGGAGCTTCCATTAATTCTGGGTTCTGTCCCCGCCCACTCTCACAGGCTGTCATAAGAAGGGCAACTTTGCAGTTGGGTGTTTTTTATTTTTACTCTCTGAATAATGAGGTCGGTTGACCCCAGAGGAGAGGCCTGATTTGCTCGAAATAGAGAGGTAAAGATAGGATAGGACTGCCGATTTTAGAGATCACGTTGAAAGTCGTGCGCAGCTTAAACATCTTTGATCAAATTTGAACCGAGAGTCTCAATTTTTTCAGTATGCTAAGATAGCATAAATGTTCTTTAGGATTTCCACGTAGTGTATTGCCCTTTTTGGCAAAATGGCCGCTGGCGGCGGTCTGTGTGCGTACATGTATAAAAACAAGTGTGCCGCAGCCCCTGCCAAAGGCACGCACAGGTTTGCATACGTTTTTCAGAAATGTTTTTAGTGTGGCCAGAAACATACGTTATACTTGGTGTACATCGATTTTAACCTATATGGGAAGAAGGGTGCTTCCATTTTGGTTTCGTCCCCCCCACTCTCACAGGCTGTCATAGGAAGGGCAGCTTTCAGTTGGGGTTTTTTATTTTTCTCTCTGAATAATGGAGGTCGTTGACCCAGCGAAGAGGCCTGATTGGCTCGCTGAGAGGTAAAGATAGATAAGATGACTGCCCGATTTTGAGATCACTTGAAATCGGGGGTAGCTTAAACATCTCTTTTATGAATCTATAATATGTGAACTGAGAGGTCCTCAAAGTTTTTTCATAGAGTATTATAGATAGCATAAATGCTTCTTTAGGGATTTCCACGTAGTGTCTATTGCCCTTTTTGGCAGAAATATGCCGCTGGCTGCCGGTTGTGTGCGTACATGTATAGAGTACATGTGTCCGCACCCCTGCCAGTGCACCCAGGTTTGCATAACGTTTTTTCAGAAATGTTTTTGTAGTGCAGAAACCTATCGTTATACTTCGTGTAACATTGATTTTTAACCTATAATGGGAAGAAGGGTGCTTCCATTTTGGGTTTCTGTCCCCGCCCTCTCTCACAGGCTGTCCATAAGAATTCAGCTTTCAGGTTGGCTAGTTTTTTTATTTTTTCTCTCTGAATAATGGAGGTCGGTTGACCCATCGAGAGCCTGATTTGGCTCGATTGTAAGGTAAAGATAGGATTAGGACTGCCCGATTATTGAGATCACGTTTGAGAAAGTCGTGGCAGCCTTAAACATCTTTACTGATCCAAAATCTGTGAACAGAGAGTCTCAAATTTTTCAGTATGATAGAGTAGTGCATAAATGCTTCTTTAGGATTTCCACGTAGTGTATTGCCCTTTTTGCAGAACATGTGCCGCAGTGTGCGACATTTATAATTACATGTGTGCCGCAGCCCTGCCAGTGAGCACCCAGGTTGCATACGTTTTTTCTCAAATGTTTTTGTCGCTGTCGAAACATACGTTATGACTTGGTGTACATTGATTTACCTATATGGGCAAGGAAGGGTGCTTCCATTCTTCTGGATTCCTGTCCCCGCCACTCTCACAAGCAGTCATAACGAACAGGGCACTTGCGTGTTGGGTGATTTTTATTTTTTTCTCCTCTGAATATGAGGTCGGAATTAGACCCAGCGAGAGCCTGATTTGCTCGCTTAGAGAGTAACAGATAGGATAGGACTGCCCGAATTTGAGATCACGATGAAAGTCGTGGGCAGCTTAAACATCTTTTGATCAAAATATGTGAACCAGGTGTGCCTACGACCCAACACAGGGGTCACAAGGACACCCGTGACACTATGATTTTTTAATCTCATACAACCTCTTTGAGGAAAAAAAACAGCATTTCATATGATTCTTAGCTGCTATTTATATATTAAAGCAATGTTTGATTTCTTTGAAGACAAACATCAAATCTATAGAACAGATGTGTATATCTCCTGAAATGACAGAAAATGAAATACTTGGTCACTTATCTCTATATCTCAGCATAAATGTACAGATGTATGGTCATGGGTTTTACCGCTATAGTTTACTAGATAGAACTAAAACTATATACCTTTACTCTAAGCTTCATATAACACAAATTTTCAACTGTTAAAATGTAATAAAATTTAAAAACACAACATGCCAGGGATCCATGGCATGTGCCTAACTACTCCGTACAGTGGAAGTTTCCTGCTGGATCTGGGATGGTTGGGGGCATGGTGGTGGTGGAAAACACAGCAGCAGTGGGGTATCTTGGAACATAAGCTCCCCCACCACTGCTGTGTTATTTGCCTCCACTACATACCTCCCATAACCTCACTGGTTTTAGAACAAGGTATGATGGGTGTCAGGAAAAGCCCGCGCCGGCCCACTCAAAAGGGCGCCCCCTAGCCCGCGCCAGCCCACTCGGGGGGGGGGGGGAGTCGACACCCGGAATTGGGGTGTATCGTGACGTGCACTCCCCCTAGGGTGACGGGTCACCCAGATGCTTTTTCATTTTTTTAGCCCCTGCCGCAGGGGCACAGGGAGACCCAGCGGGGAAGGACACCCCCCGCCAAACCCTAAAGGGTGGGAGAATTTTTTTAAAAAAAACTCCCAGTTCTTAGGGGCTTTTTAACAGCCAATGGCTGAAGAAACCAGAACCCAAGCTACAACCGCCATTTATGCTAACGGGAAAAAGATCACAGGGCGCTAATTGCTTGAGCAAGATAAACAAATGCACACAAACGAAACACCTATTCACACCACAGCAAAAAACCATAGGATAATGCTGGGGAGATTGACAAATGCAAAGTAACCAAAAAACAACCACTCATCAATCAGGCCAAGAGGAGGGGGTTTGCCGTACTAAAGCATAAATAAGGCGATACAAAGTTTTCCAAAAAATATTTTACTGTGGTACACCATGCTGCTTACAACCTATTAGTGACACCCATACTTTTAGACCAGGGGGGGCTGCCCAGCTTTTTCTAAGTGTCCAACACACAAGGCAAACCGCTCCCCCGCACTGTTGGGCAGATAGAAAAGGACATATTAAAAATTTTAAATTAGGATTATTTTTAATGGGCCCCCAAAACACAAGGACAACCTCTCCGGTCCTCAGCTTTTGAGCCCACCTAACAATTTTTCAGAAAAAACATACGAAAATGGGGCATTACTTACTAAAAAACACCAGTTCTTAGGGGCTTTTTAACAGCCCCTGACAAATAACTGAACTCAGTAGTAGAACTCTGCCATTTATGCTAAAGGGAAAAATACAGGTGCAGCTAATTGCTTGGAAGATGAAAAAAATGCACACAAAATTAAACCCCCTTCACACCAGCATAAATAAGATCGTGGGTTTAAACCCTGCGGCTTACAACCATTTGTGACACCCAACTATTAGACCGCGGGGTGCCGCATGTTTGTTGGACACTTAGAAATGCTGGGCAGCCCGCCCGGTCTAATAGTAGGGGGTCACTAATAGGGGTAAGCCAGCATGGTGTACCACACTATCTTATTTTTTGGCACCTTTTGTTTCGCCTTTTTATATGCCCAATTGTAGTACCGGAACCACCTTTCCCCCTAGCCTGGGTTTTTATAGTGGTTGTTTCATTGGTTACTTTGCATTTGTTGGGAATCTCCCCCTGCATTTTAATGCGGCTTTTTCTGCATGCTGGTGTGAATAGGTGTTAAGTTTGTGTGCAGTTTTTCATCTTGCTCAAGCAATTAGCTGCACCTGTGATCTTTTTCCCAGTTAGCATAAATGGCAGAGTTGCTAGCTACTGGGTTCATGTTACTTCAGCCATTGAGCTGTTAACAAGCCCCTAAGAACTGGAGTGTTTTTTGAGTAAGTAATGTCCCATTTTCTGTATGTTTTTTCTGAGAGATTTGTTTACCCACGCTGGTTAAACAAAGCTCGGCCAGTCAGATAAGCTGATACCAGTTCTTGTTTGGTTATAAGACCAGTCCGTTACCGACTTATAACAAGGCCAGGAACTAGCCTTGAGGTAGCTATATATTATAGACCGAGTAATAGGCGTGTGAGGCTGATGATCAAGACAACAGACTAGCTCAGATTTAAGTTTATAGATTTTATTTGCCTTGGAGGGCGCACTAGATAGATAATATGTACAGGTAAGAGTCAGAGGTGCAAATTTAAGTATAGTTACAATTCAAAGGCAGTAAAATATGTCCAGTTACCTGAGATTGGCTTGATTCTGGGCCCACATGGGGCGGCTGATGTAGCCCTGCTGCGTGGATGCTTCTGAAATGCTGGAATTATGTCAGGTACCCCCTCCTGATTGCAACAATGGGCTCACTTGGGTTTCCTGCTTATATCCGTGATGGGACAGCCCACATGGCAGCCCTCTACACTCCCCCACACCTCTGGAATGGTCTACAAACACCTCCCTCTGGCCATGACATTTTTGACTGAAACACAAAAATGGGCCATACCACGGCAGGGCATTGGGACAGAACGGAACCAGTGGCACTATCAGAACCAGATGGCCCTAAGCTACGCCCCGGTACCAGGCACCCCTATCCTATGTGCTTCCTATGTCCAGATTTGTATTTCTCGTCCCCCCTGCCTCGTGCGAACATGGGAGTGATGGCTATGTGCACGGGGAGTTTCATATTGTAACATATGAACCTGCCACAGACCACTTATGAACGGGTTTCCTATGAATCTTTATGAAATATCGAGGCCGCTGGGTCTAGCCTCAGTTCATTCAAGTTTTTGAAGCTTGGGGTTGGAGAGGGCACCTTTGTCTCCGATGCAAATTAAGTTGCATGAGGATCCCTTCATGTGCAGATCTCCTGCTGAGCAAGCTTCCTATGGAAGGGCATTTACATAGGGTTTGAGCTGGGCTAATTAATTGAGGCTTTCCTGGGAGCTGGGGCCATTTGTCTGATATAACTAGAGTTGAAGTTGGAGATGAAGTGTGATTCGTCATATTTGAGTGACTTTTCCTCAAAATGGGGATTGGGTTGAAAAATAAAAAGAATAGAGTTATAACTGTCTCTGGTGATAAAATGACAACCATGAGATTGATGTTGCTGTAGCTAAAATGTTATCACCTTGTAAACAGAGGACTGGGCATTCATGGTACAGATATTGACCAGAATGACTAAGGTAAATATATAAAGAAGAATGTAATGAGCCTCATTTATGAAAACTGTTTTACAGCAAGACTGTTCTTGTTTCCCATAGCAATCAATCAGAGACCAGTTTTCTTTTCTTATACTGCTCTGGAAAAATGAAATCTAAGTTCTGATTGTCTGCTATGGGCAACAAAGATAGTTTTACTGTTGGACCCTTTTGATAAATGAGGCACAATATTTTCATTTCTCTGTCCCGAGCACTCAGAGACTGGGCCTGGGAGTTGGGGACTAATGTCCTCGATTTCCGGGGATGCACGGTGTCAGCGAAGCAGAGTGCCACTAGCGCTCCGCTCTGCTGTACACACTGGCAGGTCTAAGGCTTTAGGTCTTAAGTCTGCCAGGCGCCGGCTTCTACTGGTGATGTAGGTGGCGTGGTGACGTCACATCACCACGTCGCCTATGCAGGGCGCCAGTAGAAGCCGGCGGGGAGCTCATTGCGGCCAGTAGTGGGAGTGAGGTGAGCTGTAGTTTTATTTTTTCTAACTACCTAATGGGGCCCTGACTACAAGCTAAAGGGGGCCCTAACTACAAGCTAAAGGGGGCCCTAACCACAAGCTAAAGGGCCCCTGACTATAGACTAAAGGGGGCCCTGACTGCAAGCAAAAGGGGGCCCTGACTACAAGCTAAAGGGGGCCCTGACTACAAGCTAAAGGGGGCCCTGACTATAAACTAAAGGGGGCCCTGACTATAAGCTAAAGGGGGCCCTAACTGCCTACAAGCTAAAGGGGGCCCTAACTGTTGAAAAAATAAAGGGAACCCTAACTGCCTAAAAATAAAGGAAGCTTTAACTACCTAAAAATAAAGGGAACCCTAACTACCTGTAAACTAAAGGGGGCCCTAACTACTTACAAACTAAAGAGGGCCCTAACTAAATACAAACTAAAGGGGACCCTAACTAATGCAAACTATAGGGGACCCTAACTACCTACAAACAAGCTAAAGGGGGCCCTAACTACCTACAACTAGCTAAAGGGGGCCCTAACTACCTACAAACTAAAGGGTATGCTGGAAAAGTGAAGATTCTAAGATATTTGTGTGTAATTTCTGCAGGGATGAGTGGTGGTCGGGACAAGTCATCATGGCGGTGTGGAACGGATGCAGTAGAAAAGAAAATAAGAACAACTCATTAGAGGAGGGAACGACTCATCAGATAAGACGTCTCCAGTGAGTCCCTGATATCAGGGGTTATTTTACTTCTATACTGGATGAGTGCTGTATTCACTGTAATGTGATGTGCCCCGAGCTGGTGTCGGGCTACTATGTAGTTGCTATATGGCTGTGTTCTTGGTTATATTAGTGTTAATATAGTGGCAGCGTACATATGTCCCTGATTGTCAAAGAGGGAACACCTGACCCTGTGATAGGAGTTACACTTTTACTTTCTTGTGTTTATAGTGGTGTTTATTTTAGAAGGTGGTAAGGTGCGTGACAAAGGGAGATGTGGAGGAGGATATTGTATGTGGGCTGGTGGTGGATATTGATAGAGCTACTTAGCCATGTGTCTATGATATGTTACACTGACATATGCGTGAGACAGACAGATATGTGACACTCTTGGTATTGTACCACACAATACAGTTCTTTTTTGTATACTGTATTATGTGGTAAAATGGGCGCATTTATGTCCGAGAGGCCTTTTTTTTTCTGGGGGCGGGGCGATTGGGTTGCTGTGGGGGGGGCGATAGTTTTTTTCTGTGGGTGGGGTTTACAGGGGGGGGGGGCATGTGCTTCAGCTGTATGGGGCCCTGAAATTTCTGTTGGCGGCCCTGACTCAGATACATTGTAGTTACTCAAAGCTCTTTCCATAAACAGACTTTTGTTTGACTAGAGGGAGAACACTGTAGGGAAAGGCATGGTTATGTTAAGCCTGCTAGGTCACATGATATGCAGTTCAAACAAATCATATACACCCCCTTTTGAACAAACTGAAAGCTGAAGCAGGACAAACCAGGCATGAAATGCCTTATTCTAAAACCTCTTTAAGTAAAATCAAAAGCTTAACAGACAATAATATGCCAATTAAGCTACTACATGCTTAGTTTCCTGTATCTCATTTGAAAGGCAAGGATAATAAACCTATTATAGTCACAATGTTCAGAAGCAGGTGAGAAGCAGATATATGTATAACACTTCAGTATACTTTATTAGATCATCATATCAGATATTTTTCATTAAGCCGATTGGTTTGATTTTACTGTGTGGTCTCTCTTCATTACTTTAACGGTGTGCCTTTTCCAAGTCAATCTATGTTCATTTCTGCTGTTCCTTTTTTTCTGCTAATTGTATTATTTTTCTCTTAGACTGATGGCAAGGATCCTGTCCAATAGCAGTGATTGATCCTGTCAGACCAGGCACTGTAAAAGGACTGAGAATTGATTATAATCCATGGTGGTTTATCATGTCACACTGAGCATTAGGAAAAACAGTTTTACGAATCTATTATTGTATTGTGAAAATCATTGGCTACATACAAGGCTGACATTTTGTCCAATTGATTTTACAAAGGTAAGCTTGTTAGGCTTGAGACATGCTGAGCTTTACACATCCATTTTTTATATAAATATAAAGCGACAAATCCTAATTATATTGGCAAAAAAACAATTTATCTGTCATAATATGTAACATAGCCTCTTTGTAATATAATGATGTTTTATTTATTGCAATATAATGCTATGGCACAAAACTTACCAGAGGTATAACGTCAAGCTCTTGGGCCCTACTGTAAAAAGTGAAAAGGGGGCCCCCATCTGCAATGTGCCATTTAGAATACTGGGGACTGTTTATGTGGCAGAAGGGTTTTTGGGCGCCTTCAGGCTGCAGGGCCCAGTAGCGACTGCTACCGCTGCACCCCCTATAGCTACGCTCCTGCTCAGCACAATCAGTTAAATGTGCTAACATCTACAGTAATATGATCTTCTACTTTGTATTGTTTAAAATGTCACATTATTTGTGGGGTATTTTTGTACTAAATTTTACATTCTTTTTGATACATTTATTTTTACATTACATTACATTTGGAAACAGGCTATCAAAGCCACTAACATTAAAATTAGAATAAAAAACTATCAACTTGCCATTACTGTACTCAGTACCTTTTTAATGGACGAAAGGTGGAAAGAGCTGGTAGATACCTGTGGAACTTTATATTCAACGGTTGGCCATGATCATGAGATATAAAGCAGTTATAACCACCTACCGTTATCGCACTATGACGTAAAGAAGCATCATGGCGATCGTGCAGGCACAGAACTGTACCCGCAAGATTGCTGTGGAAGCCCAGCGGTCATTGACAGCTGAACTCCTCCTGTTGCCACTGGGAGCGGAGATAACTCAGTTCCTGGTGGTTTAACCATTTAGCTACCACAGTGAATAGCGATTGCGGCAGCTAAGGAGTATGACAGAGGAAGGCAGCTCCCTCTGTCCTCAATAGGAAACCCTGCAATGAGATTGAAGGGTTCTGGTGGTTGTCATGGCACCCGGGTGTCAGACAATGCCCTCCGGAGTGTTCATGACGTAGTCCTGTCAGGCTCTGCCCAAAGGCGAAGTCTGTCAGGATGACTGACAGTTGGTAAAATGAACTGCACATATACATGCTATAATGTATTAAACCTGTGATATACCAGTGATCTAATGATCATTGAGTATAGTCACATGGGACAAATGAAAAAATGCTAAATAAATATATAAAAAGTAAAAGTGTAAAAAAAAAAATTAAAAATACAGTAAAAAATGCACACCGCCCTTTACTCATTACAAATACAAATCAACCCAAAAATGGTCCGACCTAACCTATATCTATACCTAAATCTGCCATGTTATTTTACCCATATGGTGTATGCCGTAAAAAATAAAACAAAAAAAGTAGAATAGCGATTTTTGTTCATCTCACAGCAAATAAAATGAAATAATGAGCGATCAAAAAGTCATATAAATGCCAAAGTGGTACCACTGAAAATGTTAGTTTGTCCCACAAATAAAAAGATCTTACACAGTTCTGTTAACAGAAAATTAAAAAGTTATAGCTATCAAAATAGACCAATGCATAAACATTGTTTTACACAATAAAAGCGTTTGTTTTTTTAAACTGCTACAACATAAAAATCTATATAAATTAAAATTTTTACATTTTTATTTTTCAAATAATAAATAGTGTTGAGCGATTACGTTGGCTATCGACATCGGGCGATGGTCGATAGTCGGCCACCATCGATAAGGTTTTTCGATAGTCGATAGTCGATCATCTCCGATGACCATTAAAGTCTATGGGAGAGCAACAACACCTTCATTCTTACACCCAAACAGGGCTGGAGAAGCTGGAATTAACATCCACAACAGTCAAATGGATACCTGCTACATCTTATCACATAATCTCCAAAAAATTGGGAATCTCGCAAGAGAACAAAGAGTGACTTTTTTATCACTAT
>JAODAL010050540.1:0-27331 GCA_025379985.1 Phyllomedusa bahiana
AAAAAATAATAAAAGGACTGGGTGGACTACAGTACACAGAAGATTGGCAAGATTAGGGTTATTTAGCTTAGAGAAAAGAAGGCTTCGGGGGGACATAATAAATATGTTCAAATACATCAAAGGTCAATATAGAGATCCCTCCCAAGATTTATTTATACCCAGGACTGTATCTAGAACAAGGGGGCATCCTTTACGTCTTGAGGAACGAAAGTTTCTACATAAACATAGAAAGGGATTCTTTACTGTAAGAGCAGTGAGACTATGGAATTCTCTGCCAGAGGGACTTGTCATGGTGAATTCACTAACAGAGTTCAAAAAGGGTTTGGATGCATTTCTGGAGCGTAATAATATAACAAGTTACAGTGACTAGGATTCAGGAGAGGGGTCATTGATCCAGGGATTTTTCTGATTGCCAGATTGGAGTCAGGAAGGAATTTTTCCCTAAAATGAGGACAATTGGCTTCTACCTCATTGGGGGTTTTTTCCTTCCTCTGGATCAACACCTTAGCACAACAGGCTGAACTAGATGGACGACTTGTCTTTTTTTAGCCTTACAAACTATGAAACTATGAAACTATGACTGCACCAGCAGAATAGTGAGTGCAGCTCTGGAGGATAATACAGGATGTAACTCAGGATCAGTACAGGATAAGTAATGTATGTACAGTGACTGCACCAGCAGAATAGTGAGCGCAGCTCTGGAGGATAATACAGGATGTAACTCAGGATCAGTACAGGATAAGTAATGTATGTACAGTGACTGCAGCAGCAGAATAGTGAGCGCAGCTCTGGAGGATAATACAGGATGTAACTCAGGATCAGTACAGGATAAGTAATGTATGTACAGTGACTGCAGCAGCAGAATAGTGAGCGCAGCTCTGGAGGATAATACAGGATGTAACTCAGGATCAGTACAGGATAAGTAATGTATGTACAGTGACTGCTCCAGCAGAATAGTGAGTGCAGCTCTGGAGGATAATACAGGATGTAACTCAGGATCGGTACAGGATAAGTAATGTATGTACAGTGACTGCACCAGCAGAATAGTGAGCGCAGCTCTGAAGGATAATACAGGGTGTAACTCAGGATCAATACAGGATAAGTAATGTATGTACAGTGACTGCTCCAGCAGAATAGTGAGTGCAGCTCTGAAGGATAATACAGGATGTAACTCAGGATCAGTACAGGATAAGTAAGGTATGTACAGTGACTGCACCGGCAGAATAGTGAGCACAGCTCTGGAGGATAATACAGGATGTAACTCAGGATCAGTACAGGATAAGTAATGTATGTACACAGTGACTGCACCAACAGAATAGTGAGTGCAGCTCTGGAGGATAATACAGGATGTAACTCAGGATCAGTACAGGTAATAATGAGACAGTGGCTGCACCAGCAGAATTTTAGCGCAGCTCTGGGGATAATAAGGACTACAGGATAAGTAATGTAATTAAATTAACTGGGACATTTATGAGTACACTAGGGCCTGTGAAGCCAAGTTACATGGCATGTATAAAAATTACTATGGGGCTCTGTTAGGTTACTATGTGAGCACTGTAAGATTACTTGAGGGACTGTTAGAGTTCTATGGGGGCCTGTATAGGTTATATGGGGCCTGTATAGGTATGGGGGTTTTGCACTGTATAGATTACTATGGGGGGCCCTGTATAGGTTATATGAGGGACTGTAAAGGGTTCTTGTGTGTCTGTATAGGTTTTCTATTGGGCACTTTATAGAGTTACTAGGGGTTTTGTATGAGTTCTAGGGGGCACTGTATAAGTTACTATCGGATCTGTATAAATTATTTCGGGGGGAGATAAGTTTCAATGAGGGCACGTTAGAGGAAAGGTTTTTTGCACTGTGTAGAGTTACTAGAGGGCACTGTTAGAGTTACTATGAGCGCACTTAAGGTATGGGGGTGTGTGACTGTAAAGTTACTATTGCTCTGAAGATTACTAGTGGACTGTTTAAGAGTTTTTGAGGGGATGTTAGAGTTCATAAGGCACTCTCAGAGATACTTTAGGGCCTGTTTAGTTTCTTGAGGACACGTTAGGTTGCTTAGGACCCCTGTGAAGCACTAAAAATATGTTTTATAGAGTTACTATGAGGGCATGTACAGAGTTGCTATGTGGCTCTGTATAGAGTTCTTTGGGGCATGTAAGAGTTATTTTAAGGGGACTGTGAAGCAATAAGTGGGAATTTAGGTTATATGTGGGACTGTATAGATTTTTCTAGTGGGCACTGTTAAAAGTTAAATGGGGGGGCACTGTATGAGTTACTATGACGGGTCGTATGAGTTGCTTGGAGGGCACTTTAGAGTTACATGAGGGCTCTGTATGAGTTATTTGAGGACGTATAGAGTTGCTTGAGGGCCTGTAAAGAGTTTTTTAAGGGCACGTTAAGCCTATGGGGGGCAAATGTATAGGTTACTATGAAGGGATGTATAGGTTGCTATGGGGCTTGTTTAAGGTTTTATGAGGTCATGTGAAGCACTATAAAGTGGGCACTGTATACATTACTTTGTGGGCCTGTATAGGGTTTTCTATGAGGGCCTGTATAGAGTATGGGGGTGGGGACGATAAAGTTACTAGGGGCCTTAAGAGTTACTATTGGGCACTGTTTAAAAATTACTATGAGGGCCTGAAAGTTACTTTTGGGGTTAAAATAGAGTTTCTATGAGGTCACTGATAGAGTTAATTGTGGGCTTTTTTTAGGTTTTTTGTGGGCACTTTAAAAGGTTACTTTGAGGGGATGTATAGAGGAATGGGGTGCACTGGTAAGTTTTTTATGAGGGGACTGTATAGAGTTTCTAGAGGGCACGTATAAAGTAATATGTGCATTTATAGAGTTACTATTTGGGCACTGTATAGAGTAACGGTGTGTGCACTGTATAGACTTACTATGGGGCACTGTATACAGTTACTATGGGGGAACTTTATAGAGTTACTATGTGGCCTCTGTATAGAGTTTCTATGAGGGCACTGTGTAGAGTTACTATAAGGGCACTGTATAGAGTTACTATAAGGGCACTGTATAGAGTTACTATGGGGGCACTGTATAGAGTTACTATGTGGGTGCTGTATAGAGTTACTATCGGGGCACTGTATAGAGTTACTATGAGGGCACTGTATAGAGGTGCTATGAGGCCTCTGTATAGAGTTACTTTGAGGACACTGTATAGAGTTGTTATGAGGGCACTGTATAGAGTTATTATGAGGGCACTGTGAAGCACTATAATATGTGCACTATATAGAGTTACTATGTGGGCCCTGCATAGAGTTGTTATGAGGGCACTGTATAGAGTTACTATCGGGGCACTGAGTATAGTTACTATATGGGCATTGTATAGAGTTACTATGTGGGCACTGTATAGAGTTACTATGAAGGCACTGTATAGAGTTGCTATGAGGGCTCTGTATAGAGTTACTATGAGGTCCCTGTGAAGCACTATAATGTGGGCACTGTATAGAGTTACTTTGTGGGCGCTGTTCAGAGTTACTATGTGAGCGCTGTATAGAGTTACTATGAGGGCGCTGTATAGAGTTACTATGAGGGCACTGTATAGAGTCACTATGAGGGCTCTGTATAGAGTTACTATGAGGGCTCTGTATAGAGTTACTATGAGGGCTCTGTTTAGAGTTACTATGAGTGCTCTGTATAGAGTTACTATGAGGGCTCTGTATAGAGTTACTATGTGTGCACTGTATAGAGTTACTATGTGTGCTCTGTATAGCGTTACTATGTGTGAACTGTATAGAGTTACTATGTGTGCACTGTATAGAGTTACTATGTGTGCACTGTATAGAGTTACTCGGTGTGCACTGTATAGAGTTACTCGGTGTGCACTGTATAGCGTTACTATGTGGGCTCTGTATAGAGTTACTATGTGGGCTCTGTATAGAGTTACTATGTGGGCTCTTTATAGAGTTTCTATGTGGGCACTGTATAGAGTTACTATGAGGGCACTGTATAGACTTACTATGAGCGCACTGTATAGAGTTACTATGTGGTCTCTGTATAGAGTTTCTATGTGGGCTCTGTATAGAGTTACTATGTGGGCTCTGTATAGAGTTACTTTGTGGCCTCTGTATAGAGTTACTATGTGGGCTCTGTATAGAGTTTCTATGTGGGCACTGTATAGAGGTGCTATGAGGCCTCTTTATAGAGTTACTTTGAGGACACTGTATAGAGTTGCTATGAGGGCACAGTATAGAGTTGTTATGAAGGCACTGTATAGAGTTACTATGGGGGCACTGTGTATAGTTACTTTGTGGGCATTGTATAGAGTTACTATGTGGGCACTGTATAGAGTTACTATGTGGGCACTGTATAGAGTTACTATGTGGGCACTGTATAGAGTTACTATGTGGGCACTCTATAGAGTTACTATGGGGGCAATGTGTATAGTTACTATGGGGGCGCTGTATAGAGTTACTATGTGGGCTCTGTATAGAGTTACTATGAGGGAACTTTATAGAGTTACTATGAGGGCACTGGATAGAGTTATTATGTGGGCACTATATAGAGTCTCTATGATGGCGCTGTATAGAGTTATTATGTGGGCTCTTTATAGAGTTACTATGTGGGCGCTGTATAGAGTTATTATGTGGGCTCTGTATAGTTACTATGAGGGCACTGTATAGAGTTTCTATGAGGGCTCTGTATAGACCTACTATGAGGTCTCTGTGAAGCACTATAATGTGGGTGCTGTATAGAGTTACTATGTGGGCACTGTATAGAGTTGCTATGAGGGCACTGTGAAGCGGTAAAATATGGTCACTGTATAGAGTTACTATAAGGACACTGTATAGAGTTGATATGAGGGCACTGTGAAGCACTATAATATGTGCACTGTATAGAGTTTCTATGTGGGCACTGTATAGAGTTAATATGTGAGCGCTGTATAGAGTTTCTATGAGGTCACTGTGAAGCACTATAATGTGGGCACTGTATAGAGTTACTATGTGGGCGCTGTATAGAGTTACTATGTGGGCGCTGTATAGAGTTACTATGAGGGAACTGTAAAGAGTTTATATGAGGGCACTGTATAGAGTTACTATGAGGGCTCTGTATAGAGTTACTATGAGGGGACTGAATAGAGTATCTATGTGGCCTCTGTATAGAGTTACTATGTGGGCTCTGTATAGCGTTTCTATGTGGGCACTGTATAGAGTTACTATGAGGGCACTGTATAGGGTTACTATGAGCGCACTGTATAGAGTATGGGTGTGTGCACTGTATAAAGTTACTATGAGGGCACTGTTTAGAGTTACTATGTGGGCACTCTATAGAGTTACTATGGGGGCAATGTGTATAGTTACTATGTGGGCACTGTATAGAGTTACTATGTGGGCACTGTATAGAGTTACTATGTGGGCACTCTATAGAGTTACTATGGGGGCAATGTGTATAGTTACTATGGGGGTGCTGTATAGAGTTACTATGTGGGCTCTGTATAGAGTTAGTATGAGGGAACTTTATAGAGTTACTATGAGGGCACTGGATAGAGTTATTATGTGGGCACTATATAGAGTCTCTATGAAGGCGCTGTATAGAGTTATTATGTGGGCTCTTTATAGAGTTACTTTGTGGGCTCTGTATAGAGTTATTATGTGGGCTCTGTATAGTTACTATGAGGGCATTGTATAGAGTTTCTATGAGGGCTCTGTATAGACCTACTATGAGGTCACTGTGAAGCACTATAATGTGGGTGCTGTATAGAGTTACTATGTGGGCACTGTATAGAGTTGTTATGAGGGCACTGTGAAGCACTATAATATGTGCACTGTATAGAGTTACTATGTGGGCACTGTATAGAGTTGCTATGAGGGCACTGTGAAGCACTATAATATGTTCACTGTTAGACCTACTAGGGGGCACTGTGAAGCCCATAATATGTGCACTGTATAGAGTTACTATGAGGGCATGTATAGCGTTAACAAATGAGGGCACTGTTTTAGAGTTGCTATGAGGGCACTGTGAAGCACTATAATGTGTGCATTGTATAGCGTTACTATGAGGGCACTGTATAGAGTTACTATGTGGGCGCTGTATAGAGTTACTATGTGAGCGCTGTATAGAGTTACTATGTGGGCGCTGTATAGAGATACGATGTGAGCGCTGTATAGAGGTACGATGTGGGCGCTGGATAGAGTTACTATGTGGGCACTGTATAGAGTTTCTATGAGGGCTCTGTATAGACCTACTATGAGGTCGCTGTGAAGCACTATAATGTGGGTGCTGTATAGAGTTACTATGTGGGCACTGTATAGAGTTGTTATGAGGGCACTGTGAAGCACTATAATATTTTCCCACTGTATAAAAGTTACTATGAGGACACTGTATAGAGTTGTTATGAGGGCACTGTGAAGCACTATAATATGTGCACTGTATAGATTTACTATGTGGCACTGAAATAGAGTTGCTATGAGGGCACTGTGAAGCACTATAATATGTTCACTGTATAGACCTACTATGAGGGCACTGTGAAGTCCTATAATATGTGCACTGTATAGAGTTACTATGAGGGCACTGTATAGCGTTACTATGAGGGCACTGTATAGAGTTGCTATGAGGGCACTGTGAAGCACTATAATGTGTGCATTGTATAGCGTTACTATGAGGGCACTATATAGAGTTACTATGTGGGCGCTGTATAGAGTTACTATGTGGGCGCTGTATAGAGTTACTATGTGGGCACTGTATAGAGTTACTATGTGGGTACTGTATAGAGTTATTATGTGGGCACTGTATAGAGTTACTATGTGGGCGCTGTATAGAGTTACTATGTGGGCGCTGTATAGAGTTATTATGTGGGCTCTGTATAGTTACTATGAGGGCACTGTATAGAGTTTCTATGAGGGCTCTGTATAGACCTACTATGAGGTCACTGTGAAGCACTATAATGTGGGTGCTGTATAGAGTTACTATGTGGGCACTGTATAGAGTTGCTATGAGGGCACTGTGAAGCACTATAATATGTTCACTGTATAGAGTTACTATGAGGACACTGTATAGAGTTGTTATGAGGGCACTGTGAAGCACTATAATATGTGCACTGTATAGAGTTACTATGTGGGCACTGTATAGAGTTGCTATGAGGGCACTGTGAAGCACTATAATATGTTCACTGTATAGACCTACTATGAGGGCACTGTGAAGCCCTATAATATGTGCACTGTATAGAGTTACTATGAGGGCACTGTATAGCGTTACTATGAGGGCACTGTATAGAGTTGCTATGAGGGCACTGTGAAGCACTATAATGTGTGCATTGTATAGCGTTACTATGAGGGCACTATATAGAGTTACTAAGTGGGCGCTGTATAGAGTTACTATGTGGGCGCTGTATAGAGTTACTATGTGGGCGCTGTATAGAGTTACTATGTGGGCGCTGCATAGAGTTACTATGTGGGCGCTGTATAGAGTTACTATGTGGGCGCTGTATAGAATTACTATGGGGGCACTGTATAGAGTTGCTGAGGGCACTGTATAGAGTTACTATGAGGGCACTGTACAGAGTTGCTATGAGGGCTCTGTATAGAGTTACTTTGAGGACACTGTATAGAGTTGCTATGAGGGCACTGTATAGTTATTATGAGGGCACTGTGAAGCACTATAATATGTGCACTATATAGAGTTACTATGAGGGAACTGTAAAGAGTTGTTATGAGGGCACTGTATAGAGTTGCTATGGGAGCACTGTATAGAGTTACTATGAAGGCACTGTATAGAGTTGCTATGAGGGCTCTGTATAGAGTTACTATGAGGTCACTGTGAAGCACTATAATGTGGGCACTGTATAGAGTTACTATGTGAGCGCTGTATAGAGTTTCTATGAGGTCACTGTGAAGCACTATAATGTGGGGACTGTATAGAATTACTATGTGGGCGCTGTATAGAGTTACTATGTGAGCGCTGTATAGAGTTTCTATGAGAGCACTGTATAGAGTTACAATGAGGGCACTGTATAGAGTTACTATGAGGGCTCTGTATAGAGTTACTATGAGGGCAATGTATAGAGTTACTATGAGGGGACTGTAAAGAGTTACTATGTGGGCTCTGTATAGAGTTTCTGTGTGGGCACTGTATAGAGTTACTATGAGGGCACTGTATAGAGGAATGGTGTGTGCACTGTGTAGAGTTACTATGAGGGCACTGTATAGAGTTACTATGAGCGCACTGTATAGAGTATGGGTGTGTGCACTGTATAGAGTTACTATGAGGGCACTGTATAGAGTTACTATGAGGGCACTGTATAGAGTTACTATGAGGGGACTGTATAGAGTAACTATGGGGCCTCTGTATAGAGTTACTATGTGGGCCCTGTATAGAGTTTCTATGTGGGTATTGTATAGAGTATGGGTGTGTGCACTGTATAGAGTTACTATGAGGACACTGTATAGAGTAACTATGTGTGCACTGTGTAGAGTTAGGCCCCGTTCACACGGCTTATTGCCGACGGATTTGTGCGCCGTATTGAGCGCACAAATCCGCCGTGAATACGGGGCGGGACGGGGGGCGGGGCCGGGGCGCGGCGGGGGCGCCGCTACCCGGCCCAAAGACAAATCATTGGTTTACGGGCGTGCGCGCCGTAAATAATGTGCATGTAACGTTATACCCCCGCGGCGGCTTTTGCGAGCGGGGAGGAGCGACGGATTCCACTGTTCTAATGAGAGCATGGATTACCGTAATGACTCCGACGGATTTGGGGCCGTATTGAAGCGCAAATCCGGCGCGGAATACGGCGCCAATCCGTCGGCAAATAAGCCATGTGAACGGGGCCTTACTATGAGGGCACTGTATAGAGTTACTATGAGGGCACTGTATAAAGTAACTATATGTGCACTTTATAGAGTTACTATTTGGGCACTGTATAGAGTAACGGTGTGTGCACTGTATAGACTTACTATGGGCCACTGTATACAGTTACTATGGGGGCACTGTATAGAGTTACTATGTGGGCGCTGTATAGATTTACTATGAGGACACTGTATAGAGTTACTATGCGAGCACTGTATAGAGTTACTATGAGGGCACTGTATAGAGTTACTATGTGGGCTCTGTATAGAGTTACTATGGGGGCACTGTATAGAGTTACTATGTGGGCACTGTATAGAGTTACTATGAGGGCACTGTATAGAGTTACTATGAGGGCACTGTATAGAGTTACTATGAGGGCGCTGTATAGAGTTATTATGTGGGCGCTGTATAGAGTTACTATAAGGGCACTTTATAGAGTTATTATGTGGGGCACTGTATAGAGTTACTATGGGGGCACTGTGTATAGTTACTATGTGGGCACTGTATAGAGTTACTATGTGGGCACTGTATAGAGTTACTATGTGGGCACTGTATAGAGTTACTATGTGGGCACTGTATAGAGTTACTATGTGGGCACTGTATAGAGTTACTATGTGGTTGCTGTATAGAGTTACTATGTGGGCTCTGTATAGAGTTACTATGGGGGCACTGTATAGAGTTACTATATGGGCACTGTATAGAGTTACTATGGGGGCACTGTGTATAGTTACTATGTGGGCGCTGTATAGAGTTAGTATGAGGGCACTGGATAGAGTTATTATGTGGGCACTGTATAGAGTTACTATGTGGGCGCTGTGTCTAGTTACTATGTGGGCGCTGTGTCTAGTTACTATGGGGGCACTGTATAGAGTTACTATGTGGGCACTGTATAGAGATACTATGTGGGCACTCTATAGAGATACTATGTGGGCACTGTATAGAGATACTATGTGGGCACCCTATAGAGATACTTTGTGAGCACTGTGTAGAGTTTCTATGTGAGCACTGTGTAGAGTTACTATGTGAGCACTGTGTAGAGTTACTATGTGAGCACTGTATAGAGTTACTAAGGGGGCACTGTATAGAGTTTCTATGAGGGAACTCTATAGAATTACTATGGGGACACTGTATAGAGTTACTATGGGGGTACTGTATAGAGTTACTATGGGGGCACTGTATAGAGTTACTATGTGGGCACTCTATAGAGATACTATGTGGGCACTCTATAGAGTTACTATTGGGGAACTGTATAGAGTTACTATTGGGGAACTGTATAGAATTACTATCGGGGAACTGTATAGAGTTACTATCGGGGCACTGTATAGAGTTACTATGGGAGCACTGTATAGAGATACTATGTGTGCACTCTATAGAGTTACGATGGGGGCACTGTCTAGAGTTACTATGTGGGCACTCTATAGAGATACTATGTGGGCACTCTATAGAGATACTATGTGGGCGGGCACTGTATAGAGAAACTATGAGTGCACTGTATAGAGTTACTATGTGGGCACTCTATAGAGATACTCTGTGGGCACTCTATAGAGATACTATGTGGGCATTCTATAGAGATACTATGTGGGCATTCTATAGAGATACTATGTGGGCACTCTATAGAGATACTATGTGTGCACTGTATAGAGTTACTATGTGGGCACTGTGTATAGTTACTATGTGGGCACTCTATAGAGATACTATGTGGGCACTCTATAGAGATACTATGTTGGCACTCTATAGAGATACTATGAGGGCACTGTATAGAGTTACTATGTGGGCACTCTATAGAGATACTATGTGGGCACTCTATAGAGATACTATGTGGGCACTCTATAGAGATACTATGTGTGCACTATATAGAGTTACCATGAGGGCACTGTGTATAGTTACTATGTGGGCACTGTGTTGCACTTTTTCTGTTATTATTAGGGTATGTGCAGGGTATGTTATATATGGATGTGGGTTTTCCAGGCACAGTGTCTGTGGCAGATCCAGCTCCAACCCTGCAGGTTTCCAGGAATATGTCACCGGCTGTTGGAGCAGAGCTCGGGGTGTGTGCTTGTTCGGACACCTCCTGGTTTAGCTCCTGACTCCAGTGTGCGCTGATGTTGGGGTCTGGAAGGTTCTGCATCACCCCCATTGTCCGGGGCTGGATTTAGGCTTCCCCATGGGATAATCGCGAATTACACCGTATTTATCCAGCAGATCATGGCTGCACCAGGTCACTGAGCTTCCGCGATTCTGGCACCTACAAGTCAACAAACATGAGCCCAGCAGAGGCGCATTCATCCCCCTTCTGCTTCCCAGTCACGGAGATCCCAGCACGCCATCGCCGTCAGCTCTCACAAGGTTGACAGGAATAGAAGAAATGCCACACGCCATCCAGGCACGAAAATGCAGTCACGGAAACATGCAAACAGATCAATGCTCTGCACGGTCCTCCCAGCAGCTCCGAAGCAGCCCCACCACCTGCAGACACTTAACCCTGAGGGCCCTGAGCCGCCGGCCAAGGGTAGGAACAGCAGCCCTCATGTTACTATGTACGAGAAGGGGCCCAGCAAAGAAGGGGCCAGCGGGAAGACGGCGTCTGTGGGCCTCATAGACATCATGGGAGGCAATGGTGACCGTCCGACACCGTCACCCTCCCAGCGGCCCTCCACCTTGTTTACACATGTTCCTCCACGGACTCCAACCGCTTATACCTCCCTATATCACTTATACCCCATGTAACTATGGGGCTGCCACGTGGGAGGGTCGTGTGCCAAGCCAGGTGGGCTTCAATTAGAAGTTTCCCATTGGAGCCCAGAAGCCTCTGATGATTTCCATTGATACTTGCTGATATCGGCCGACACCTCCCTCCAGCCTTACCCCCCCGGCAGAGACGCTCATTCCCTTCCTGCTCTATGTGAACCTAGAACCCTAAAGTGTAGCCAAGGAGAACCATCAGGAGCACAATCTGGATCCTCTGGAGATTCTCTATAGGCCGGCATAAGGTTTAATGCAGTAGAGCAGTAGCTATGGTGATGGCAGGTGATGTAGTGGTGGCAGCTGTGGCAGTGGTGATGCACTGGTGGTGGGGGCTGTGGTGGTGGCAGCTCTGGCAGTGGTGATGCACTGGTGGTGGCAGCTCTGGCAGTGGTGGCAGGGGTGATGCACTGGTGGTGGTGGCTGTGGTGATGCACTAGTGGTGGGGGCTGTGGTGGTGGTGGCAGTGGTGATGCACTGGTGGTGGGGGCGGTGGTGGTGGCAGCTCTGGCAGTGGTGGCAGTGGTGATGCACTGGTGATGGGGGCTGTGGTGGTGGCAGCTCTGGCAGTGGTGATGCACTGGTGGTGGGGGCTGTGGTGGTGGCAGCTCTGGCAGTGGTGATGCACTGGTGGTGGTGGCAGTGGTGATGCACTGGTGACGGGTGCTGTGGTGGTGGCAGCTCTGGCAGTGGTGGCAGTGGTGATGCACTGGTGGTGGGGGCTGTGGTGGTGGCACCTCTGGCAGTGGTGATGCACTGGTGACGGGTGCTGTGGTGGTGGCAGCTCTGGCAGTGGTGGCAGTGGTGATGCACTGGTGGTGGGGGCTGTGGTGGTGGCAGCTCTGGCAGTGGTGATGCACTGGTGGTGGGGGCTGTGGTGGTGGCAGCTCTGGCAGTGGTGATGCACTGGTGGTGGGGGCTGTGGTGGTGGCAGCTCTGGCTGTGGTGATGCACTGGTGGTGGGGTCTGTGGTGGTGGCAGCTCTGGCTGTGGTGATGCACTGGTGGTGGGGGCTGTGGTGGTGGCAGCTCTGGCAGTGGTGGCAGTGGTGATGCACTGGTGGTGGGGCTGTGGTGGTGGCAGCTCTGGCAGTGGTGTTGCACTGGTGGTGGGTGCTGTGGTGGTGGCAGCTCTGGCAGTGGTGATGCACTGGTGGTGGTGGCTGTGGTGGTGGCAGCTCTGGCTGTGGTGATGCACTGGTGGTGGGGGCTGTGGTGGTGGCAGCTCTGGCAGTGGTGATGCACTGGTGACGGGTGCTGTGGTGGTGGCAGCTCTGGCAGTGGTGGCAGTGGTGATGCACTGGTGGTGGGGGCTGTGGTGGTGGCAGCTCTGGCAGTGGTGATGCACTGGTGGTGGTGGCTGTGGTGGTTGCAGCTCTGGCAGTGGTGGCAGTGGTGATGCACTGGTGGTGGGGGCTGTGGTGGTGGCACCTCTGGCAGTGGTGTTGCACTGGTGTCGGGTGCTGTGGTGGTGGCAGCTCTGGCAGTGGTGGCAGTGGTGATGCGCTGGTGGTGGGGGCTGTGGTGGTGGCACCTCTGGCAGTGGTGATGCACTGGTGGTGGGGGCTGTGGTGGTGGCAGCTCTGGCAGTGGTGATGCACTGGTGGTGGGGGCTGTGGTGGTGGCAGCTCTGGCTGTGGTGATGCACTGGTGGTGGGGTCTGTGGTGGTGGCAGCTCTGGCAGTGGTGATGCACTGGTGGTGGGGGCTGTGGTGGTGGCAGCTCTGGCAGTGGTGGCAGTGGTGATGCACTGGTGGTGGGGGCTGTGGTGGTGGCAGCTCTGGCAGTGGTGATGCACTGGTGGTGGGGGCTGTGGTGGTGGCAGCTCTGGCAGTGGTGGCTCTGGTGGTGGGGGCTGTGGTGGTGGCAGCTCTGGCAGTGGTGATGCACTGGTGGTGGTGGCAGTGTTGATGCACTGGTGGTGGGGGCTATGGTGGTGGCAGCTCTGGCAGTGGTGGCAGTGGTGATGCACTGGTGGTGGGGGCTGTGGTGGTGGCAGCTCTGGCAGTGGTGGCAGTGGTGATGCACTGGTGGTGGGGGCTGTGGTGGTGGCAGCTCTGGCAGAGGTGATGCACTGGTGGTGGGGGCTGTGGTGGTGGCAGCTCTGGCAGTGGTGGCAGTGGTGATGCACTGGTGGTGGGGGCTGTGGTGGTGGCAGCTCTGGCAGTGGTGATGCACTGGTGGTGGTGGCTGTGGTGGTGGCAGCTCTGGCAGTGGTGATGCACTGGTGGTGGGGGCTGTGGTGGTGGCAGTGGTGATGCACTGGTGGTGGGGGCTGTGGTGGTGGCACCACTGGCAGTGGTGATGCACTGGTGGTGGGGGCTGTGGTGGTGGTGACAGTGGTGATGCACTGGTGGTGGGGGCTGTGGTGGTGGCACCTCTGGCAGTGGTGATGCACTGGTGGTGGGGGCTGTGGTGGTGGCAGCTCTGGCAGTGGTGATGCACTGGTGGTGGTGGCAGTGGTGATGCACTGGTGGTGGGGGCTATGGTGGTGGCAGCTCTGGCAGTGGTGATGCACTGGTGGTGGGGGCTGTGGTGGTGGCAGCTCTGGCAGTGGTGATGCACTGGTGGTGGTGGCTGTGGTGGTGGCAGCTCTGGCAGTGGTGATGCACTGGTGGTGGGGCTGTGGGTGGTGGCAGCTCTGGCAGGTGGGTGTGATGCTGTGGTGGTGGGTGGCAGTGGTGATGCACTGGTGGTGGGGGCTGTGGTGGTGGCAGCTCTGGCAGTGGTGATGCACTTGGGGGTGGTGGTGGCTGTTGAGGTGGGATGCACTAGTGGTGGGGGCCTTGGGGGTGGGGGTGGTGGCAGTGGTGATGCACTGGTGGTGGGGGCTTTGGTGGTGGCACCTCTGGCAGTGGTGATGCACTGGTGGTGGGGGCTGTGGTGGTGGCAGCTCTGGCAGTGGTGGCAGTGGTGATGCACTGGTGGTGGGGGCTGTGGTGGTGGCAGCTCTGGCAGTGGTGGCAGTGGTGATGCACTGGTGGTGGGTGCTGTGGTGGTGGCAGCACTGGCAGTGGTGATGCACTGGTGGGGGGGGCTGTGGTGGTGGCAGCTCTGGCAGTGGTGATGCACTGGTGGTGGGGGCTGTGGTGGTGGCAGCTCTGGCAGTGAGTGGCAGTGGTGATGCATGGTGGGGGGGGTGGGGGTGGCAGTTGGCGGTGATGCACTGGTGGTGGGGGCTTGGTGGTGGCAGCTCTGGCGTGGTGGCAGTGGTGATGCCTGGGGGGTGGGGGTGGTGGTGGCAGCTTGGCAGTGGTGGCATGGTTGGGGGGGGTGCTGTGGTGGTGGCAGCTCCAGCAGTGGTGGCTGGGGGTTTATGCACTGGTGGTGGGGGCTGTGGTGGTGGCAGCTCCCTGGGTGGGAGTTTGGTTTGGGAGTGGTGATGCACTGGTGGTGGGTGCTGTGGTGGTGGCAGCTCCTGCAGTGGTGGCTGTGGTGATGCACTGGTGGTGGGGGCTGTGGTGGTGGCAGCTCTGGCAGTGGTGGCAGTGGTGATGCACTGGTGGTGGGGGCTGTGGTGGTGGCAGCTCTGGCAGTGGTGGCAGTGGTGATGCACTGGTGGTGGGGGCTGTGGTGGTGGCAGTGGTGATGCACTGGTGGTGGGGGCTGTGGTGGTGGCAGCTCTGGCAGTGGTGATGCACTGGTGGTGGTGGCAGTGGTGGTGGCAGCTCTGGCAGTGGTGGCAGTGGTGATGCACTGGTGGTGGGTGCTGTGGTGGTGGCAGCTCCTGCAGTGGTGGCTGTGGTGATGCACTGGTGGTGGGGGCTGTGGTGGTGGCAGCTCTGGCAGTGGTGCAAATGGTTTATTTCACTGGTGGTGGGGCTGTGGTGGTTTGGGAGCTCTGGCAGTGGTGGCATGGTGATGCACTGGTGGTGGGGCTGTGGTGGTGGCAGTTGGTGGTGGGATGGGGGTTGGTGGGGCTGTGGTGGTGGCAGTTGGCAGTGGTGATGCATGGTGGGGGGGGGGTTTCTCTGGGAGTTGGTTGTGACTGTGGTGGGGGTGTGGCGGTGGCAGCTCTGGCAGTGGTGGCAGTGGTGATGCCCCTGGTGGTGGGGCTGTGGTGGTGGCAGCTCCCGGGAGTGGTGGCGTGGTGATGCACTGGTGGTGGGGCTGTGGTGGTGGCGGGTCTGGCAGTGGGGGATTTATCACTGGTGGTGGGTGCTGTGGTGGTGGCAGCTCCTGCAGTGGTGGCAGTGGTGATGCACTGGTGGTGGGGGCTGTGGTGGTGGCAGTGGTGATGCACTGGTGGTGGGGGCTGTGGTGGTGGCAGCTCTGGCAGTGGTGGCAGTGGTGATGCACTGGTGGTGGGGGCTGTGGTGGTGGCAGCTCTGGCAGTGGTGGCAGTGGTGATGCACTGGTGGTGGTGGCTGTGGTGGTGGCAGCAGTGGCGTCCTCACGGTGCTCTCGCCTTCGGTCATCTCTATAAAGTATACATGAGGTCGCGTGCAGCGTCCGTGCTGCTTCTGATTCAATTAGCACTGATGTTTCTTTCATGAGGGAGCGCTCCCCTCTGCAGCCGCATTTAACCCATCTGGAGCGCTCCCTACATCTGCGCCTCATCCGACAGCAGGAAAGTTACAGGCACCGGTGCAACAGAAGCCGAGAGAGTCAGGACTGATGCCATAGTCACACCCTGCAGACCCTCCAGGGATTCCTGGGCCCCTAAATACTGTGCAGCCTTCTACCTCCCTATATGACAATATAAACCCACATACAGCCCACACCCTCCGGAGATCCCTGAGCCCCCCCATACTGTGCACCACATACCCCTTATACTTCCGTATATCACCTATACCTCATATAACCACACCTCCACCCCATATAACACACTCCCTGTGCCCCCCAAACTTTGCACCAAATACCCCTCATCCCTCCATATATCACCTATACCTCATATAACCACGCATACAACCCCACCCTACACAGAGAGGAGCCGCTCACCCCGTACAGAGAGGAGCTGCTCCCCCCGCACAGAGAGAGGAGCCGCTCCCCCCGCACAGAGAGAGGAGCCGCTCCTCCCGCACAGAGAGAGGAGCCGCTCCCCCCGCACAGAGAGAGGAGCCGCTCCCCCCGCACAGAGAGAGGAGCCGCTCCCCCCGCACAGAGAGAGGAGCCGCTCCCCCCCACAGAGAGAGGAGCCGCTCCCCCCGCACAGATAGAGGAGCCGCTCCCCCCGCACAGAGAGAGGAGCCGCTCCCCCCGCACAGAGAGAGGAGCCGCTCCCCCCGCACAGAGAGATGAGCCGCTCCCCCCGCACAGAGAGAGGAGCCGCTCCCCCCGCACAGAGAGAGGAGCCGCTCCCCCCGCACAGAGAGAGGAGCCGTTCATCCTATCCATTGGGCTGGATCACAGTGCGCAGTTAGAAGAAGCACCAGCAGGGGCTCTGACTTGATCACACTTATGGGGCCCCATTACTATGTACAGGTAAATCGGAGTATGAATCTCAGTGTGCAGGAAATCCTCAGACCCGCTGCACCCACTGAGGTATACAGCAGCTCTGTATCTACCATTCCCCATGAGCATGCAGTGCACAATAGAAGCTGTTGGCTGGACGTCCGTCGCAGGCCATCTCTGAATGCAGCAGGCCTGGCTGAGCACTTGTGTGCTGCATGGGGAGTGGGTAGCTGCCAGACACCATGGACAACTTCAGACACCACTGACAACTCCAGACAACATGGACATCTCCTGACACCGTGGGCAACTCCAGACACCAATGGGCATCTCCAGACACCAATGGGCATCTCCAGACACCAGTGGGCATCTCCAGACACCAGTGGGCATCTCCAGACACCAGTGGGCATCTCCAGACACCAGTGGGCATCTCCAGACACCAGTGGGCATCTCCAGACACCAGTGAGCATCTCCAGACACCAGTGAGCATCTCCAGACACCGTGGGCATCTCCAGACACCGTGGGCATCTCCAGACACCAGTGTGCATCTCCAGACACCAGTGTGCTTCTCCAGAAAACAGTGTGCATCTCCAGACACCAGTGAGCATCTCCAGACACCAATGGGCATCTCCAGACACCGTGGACACTCCAGACACCATGGACAACTCCACCAAATAATCTGTCACCAAAGCCATGACGTGGCCGTTCCAGAATCGATGGGTTCGGCTAAGAACTTTTTCCTGTCTATGAGCAGCTTCCAGAACGAGCACCATAGGAGGTGGGTGTGGGTGACCCCAATGGCCACTGGAAGCTGCGGGTGTTCTTGTAATAAGCGAGCAGAAATCTATGTCAGTGTTATGTGCACTTGATTTGGCTGACCTGAGAAGACTGGCAGAGGAGGCTGCAGCTAATGGAGAGCCGTGTGTGTGCGAAGAGAGAAGTAACCAGACATGATACGCAGGCCCTGGGGGAAGCTTGACACGCTATTCCTCTTGCATGGGCGACGCTTTACACGCAACTGTTGGCACAACACAGAGAACAGCCAGGGATTTGTGCCTCCCCCTCCTGCACTTGTGAAAAGCTGCTGCTCAGCTGCTGAGACTGACCTCAATCCTGGCGCAGATCTGCTAATAACAGGGATGACTCCCCGACCCATTGCCCCAACCTGTGAGCAGGACGTGTGGCCAGAGAGCTGGCGCTCTCTAATGTTCTTCTATGGAATAAGGAGGAAATCTGCAGATGTTGTACGATCATGTAGCATGAAGTTCTCTCCAGCTAAACACTGACAAGTTCCTTCCATATCTGCAGAATACACAGCCCCTGTGTGTGGATGAGAACTGTGCGCAGATAGAGAAGTGTGGCCTCCAACAATACACGTCACCCATACAAGGCCAGGATCTCAGCAACTAACCTACAGCAGGTCCAGAATTCACCACAATGAGCAGCCTATGGTATAGCTGTAGAAGTTGGACCATGCATGTGCTGGACTCTGGGGAAGAGGTTGGACCATGCATGTGCTGGACCCTGGGGAAGAGGTTGGACCATGCATGTGCTGGACCATGTGGAACATGTTGGACCATGCATGTGCTGGACCGTGGGGAACAGGTTGGACCATGCATGTGCTGGACCCTGGGGAAGAGGTTGGACCATGCATGTGCTGGACCCTGGGGAAGAGGTTGGACCATGCATGTGCTGGACCCTGGGGAACAGGTTGGACCATGCATGTGCTGGACCCTGGGGAAGAGTTTGGACCATGCATGTGCTGGACCCTGGGAAGATGGTTGGACCATGCCTGCGCCGGACCCTGGGGAAGCGGTTGGACCATGCATGTGCTGGACCCTGGGGAAGAGGTTGGACCATGCATGTGCTGGACCCTGGGGAAGAGGATGGACCTTGCATGTGCTAGACCCTGTGGAAGAGGTTGGACCAAGCATGTGCTGGACCCTGGGGAAGAGGTTGGACCATGCATGTGCTGGACCCTTGGAAGAGGTTGGACCATGCATGTGCTGGACCCTGGGGAAGAGGTTGGACCATGCATGTGCTGGACCCTGGGGAAGAGGTTGGACCATGCATGTGCTGGACCCTGGGGAAGAGGTTGGACCATGCATGTGCTGGACCCTGGGGAAGAGGTTGGACCATGCATATGGGAGACCGGGGGGAAGAGGTTGGACCATGCATATGGTAGACCTTGGGGACGAGGTTGGACCATGCATATGGTAGACCTTGGGGAAGAGGTTGGACCATGCATGTGGTAGACCTTGGGGAGAGACTGGAACACGTATATTGTTTCCCTGAGGGAGACATGAAATCATGTATGTGGTGGATCCTGAGGTAGAGGTTGAACCCTCCTCCATCCAGCATCCGCCATCAGTCTCCATCATCCAGCATCCGCCATCAGCCTCCATCCAGTGGTCACCATCTTAATCTCCCCTACCATTCTTCATCCAGCACTCGCCATCAGCCTCCACCCGCATTTCATTCGCCCCCCACCCTCCTCCACCCAGTGGTCACCATCACCCCCACCCTCCTCCACCCAGCGGTCCCCAGCAGCCTCCACCCGGTATCTCAATCACCCACCACCCTCCTCTACCCATCGGTCACCATCACCGGCACCCTTCTCCACCCAGCGGTCTCCACCAGCCTCCACCCGGTATCTCTATCACCCACCACCCTCCTCTACCCATCGGTCACCATCACCCTCCACCCTCCTCCACCCAGCGGTCCCCAGCAGCCACCACCCGGTATCTCAATCACCCACCACCCGCCTCTACCCATCGGTCACCAACACCCACCACCCACCTCCACCCTGCGGTCCCCAGAAGCCTCCACCCAATATCTCACTCCCCCACCACCCACCTCTACCGATCGGTCACCATCACCCACACCCTCCTCCACCCAGCGGTCCCCACCAGCCTCCACCCGGTATCTCAATCACCCACCACCCTCCTCTACCCAGCGGTCACCCTCACCCCCACCCGCCGCCACCCAGCGGTCCCCACCAGCCTCCACCCAATATCTCTATCACCCACCACCCTCATCTACCGATCGTCACCATCACCCACACCCTCCTCCACCCCAGCGGTCCCCACCAAGCCTCCACCCGGTATCTCAATCACCCACCACCCTCCTCTACCGATCGGTCACCATCACCGCACCCTTCCTCCACCCAGCGGTCCTCCACCAGCCTCCACCCGGTATCTCTATCACACCACCCCCCCTCTACCCATCGGTCACCATCACCTCCACCCTCCTCCACCCAGCGGTCCCCAGCCTCCACACCAGTATCTCTATCACCCACCACCCTCCTCTACCCATCGGTCACCATCACCCTCCACCCTCCTCCACCCAGCGGTCCCCAGCAGCCTCCACCCGGTATCTCAATCACCCTCCACCCTCCTCTACCCATCGGTCACCATCACCCGCACCCTTCTCCACCCAGCGGTCTCCACCAGCCTCCACCCAGTATCTCAGTCACCCCCTACCCTCCTCCTCCATCCCCAGCTTGGTGCTGCGCTCTCCGCGCCCGATAGTCAGCAGGGGGTCGGTGCTCGGAGCCGGAGGAGCCTCTAATTCCAGCTCAATTGTCTGAAATCTCTTCTGTTTGCAGCGAATCTTCTGGAAATGGTTTCTGAAATGAATATTTTGCTGTCGGCGCAGAAACCTCCAATCTCTTCCTACAGGACAAATCGTTCTATTTAGCGGAGTTTTCTCTGCTCCTCCTGTCGCTGATTGCTCGGCGCTCGTGCTCCTCATACGAATTGGGAGACCCCCCCCCCCCAGCTCCACTCACATCGTATAGAAGCCTGAGGGAGAGAAGCAATTATCTCCATATAACATCCTCTGGCGCCTGTGACACTGTGTGAGGGAAGCAGAGTCACCCAGGAGTCACAGGCGGATAATCCGGGGGGAACATGGACGGTATGAGGAAAGAGACGTCATAGAGGAGTCATAGAGGAGTCATAGAGGAGTCATAGAGGAGTCATAGAGGAGTCACCGAGAGTCACAGAGAGTCACAGAGGAGTCATAGAGGAGTCATATGGGAGTCACAGAGAGTCACAGAGAGTCACCGATGAGTCACCGAGAGTCACAGAGAGTCATAGAGGAGTCACCGAGAGTCATAGAGGAGTCACTCAGGAGTCACAGGCGGATAATCCAGGGGGAACATGGATGGTATGATGACAGCGGAAGTCAAATGGTGTCATCGTGGAGTCACCGAGAGTGATAGAGGAGTTCCAGAGAGTGATAGAGGAGTTACAGTCTAGAGGAGTCACTGAGAGTCATAGAGGAGTCACAGAGAGTGATAGAGGAGTCACCGAGAATCATAGAGAGTTATAGAGGAGCCACTGAGAGTCATAGAGGAGTCACCGAGAGTCATAGAGGAGTCACCCAGGAGTCACAGGCGGATAATCTGGGGGGAATATGGACGGTATGAGGAAAGAGGACGTCAAAGGGTGTCATAGAGGAGTCACTGAGAGTCATAGAGGAGTCACTTAGAGTCAGAGAGTCCTCACTTAGAGTCATATAGGAGTCACCGAGAGTGATAGAGGAGTCACCGAGAGTGATAGAGGAGTCACCGAGAGTCATAGAGGAATCACTGAGAGTCATAGAGGAGTCACCGAGAGTCATAGAGATTCATAGAGGAGTCACCGAGAGTCATAGAGAGTCATAGAGGAGTCACCCAGGAGTCACAGGCGGATAATCCAGGGGGGGAATATGGACGTTATGAGGAAAGAGGACGTCAAAGGGTGTCATAGAGGAATCACCGAGAGTCGTAGAGGAGTCAACCAGAAGTCACAGGCGGATAATCCAGGGGGAACATGGACGGTATGAGGAAAGAGGACGTCAAAGGGAGTCATAGAGGAGTCATAGAGGAGTCACTGAGAGTCATAGAGGAGTCACTGAGAGTCATAGAGGAGTCACCCAGGAGTCACAGGCGGATAATCCAGGAGGAACATGGACGGTATGAGGAAAGAGGACGTCAAAGGGAGTCATAGAGGAGTCACCAAGAGTCATAGAGGAGTCACAGAAAGTCACAGAGAGTCATAGAGGAGTCACAGTCATAGAGGAGTCACAGTCATAGATGAGCCACAGAGAGTTATAGAGGAGTCTCCAAGAGTCACTGAGAGTCATAGAGGAGTCACCCAGGAGTCACAGGCGGATAATCCGGGGGGAATATGGACGGTATGAGGAAAGAGGACGTCAAAGGGTGTCATAGAGGAGTCACCGAGAGTCATAGAGGAGTCACCCAGGAGTCACAGGTGGATAATCCAGGGGGAACATGGACGGTATGAGGAAAGAGGACGTCAAAGGAAGTCATAGAGGAGTCACCGAGAGTCATAGAGGAGTCACAGTCATAGAGGAGTCACCGAGAGTCATAGAGGAGTCACTCAGGAGTCACGGGATAATCCGGGGGGAACATGGACGGTATGAGGAAAGAGGATGTCAAAGGGAGTCATAGAGGAGTAACAGAAAATCACAGAGATTCATAGAGGAGTCACTGAGAGTCATAAAGGAGTCACCCAAGAGTCACAGGTGGATAATCTAAGCGGAATATGGACGGTATGAGGAAAGAGGACGTCAAAGGGTGTCATAGAGGAGTCATCCATGAGTCACAGGCGGATAATTCGGGGGAACATGGATGGTATGAGGAAAGGAGATGTCAAAGGGAGTCACCGAGAGTCATAGAGGAGTTACAGAGAGTCATAGAGGAGTCACCGAGAGTCATAGAGGAGGCACAGTCAGAGGAGTCACAGAGGAATCATAGAGGAGTGATAGAGGAGGCAGAGTAAGATGGGTCACCGAGAGTCATAGAGGAGTCACATAGAGTCATAGAGGAGGCACAGTCAGAGGAGTCACAGAGGAGTCGTAGAGGAGGCACAGTCAGAGGAGTCACAGAGGAGTCGTAGAGGAGGCACAGTCAGAGGAGTCACAGAGGAATCGTAGAGGAGGCACAGTCAGAGGAGTCACAGAGGAGTCGTAGAGGAGGCACAGTCAGAGGAGTCACCGAGAGTCATCGAGGAGTCATAGAGGAGGCACAGTCATAGGAGGAGGCACCAGTAGTCCGCAGCCTCTGCAGTGGTTCCATTATGTGAGGTTCTTCTTAGAGATTTATTGTGAGAAGTAACGGTGAGACGCTGAGTTTCTATGGGACGGTAATGGCTTCTTCCCAGGGCCTCAGGCAGGAGGTCACTTATGGGACGGGGACAGAAGGTCTTGTTCCTGCTCTTGTATAATTTCCTATAGGGTGATGCTTGAATTTCCCCTGCAGCCTCCCAGCACCCCCCATGGATGACCCCACCGGCTCCACGTTAGGGGGCATCAGGCGTCTCGGGGGAGCTGGAGAGGAGTCTCTTCCTGGTTTGTGATCTTGGAAGGACACAGCGAGAACTTTTCTTGTTGCTGGAAAGAATAAAGAGCCTGAGACTTTTCCATTTGCCCCATTGGGAAGAGCTAATATTTCCAGCACCAGCAGTGAGGTCTATTATAGACTGCAGTCCTGTATTCTTGGAATGCTGAGGGGCACCAGATTCGGGGCGGCAGTTCGGGTTTGAGTCCGAGGCTCTCAATACTTATGTTGCCCAAGATTAGGACTATCCTCCTTTCTGCCATGGTCAGTCCAGGTTTTGGGTTATCCTTCTTTGTGCCATGGTCAGTCCAGGTTTAGGGCTATCCTCCTTTCTGCCATGGTCAATCCAGGTTTAGGGCTATCCTCCTTTGTGCCCTGGTCAGTCCAGGTTTAGGGCTATCCTCCTTTGTGCCCTGGTCATTCCAGGTTTAGGGCTATCCTCATTTGTGCCATGGTACGTCCAGGTTTAGGGCTATCCTCCTTTGTGCCATGGTCAGTCCAGGTTTAGGGCTATCCTCCTTTGTGCCCTGGTCAGTCCAGGTTTAGGGCTATCCTCCTTTCTGCCATGGTCAGTCCAGGTTTAGGGCTATCCTCCTTTGTGCCCTGGTCAGTCCAGGTTTAGGGCTATCCTCCTTTTCTACCATGGTCAGTCCAGGTTTAGGGCTATCCTCCTTTGTGCCCTGGTCAGTCCAGGTTTAGGACTATCCTCCTTTCTGCCATGGTCAGTCCAGGTTTAGGACTATCCTCCTTTCTGTCATGGTCAGTCCAGGTTTAGGGACATCCTACTTTGTGCCATGGTCAGTCCAGGTTTAGGGCTATCCTCCATTAAACCATGGTCAGTCCAGGTTTAGGGCTATCCGCCTTTAAACAATGGTCAGTCCAGGTTTAGGGCTATCCTCCTTTGTGCCCTGGTCAGTCCAGGTTTAGGACTATCCTCCTTTCTGCCATGGTCAGTCCAGGTTTAGGGCTATCCTCCTTTTCTACCATGGTCAGTCCAGGTATAGGGCTATCCTCCTTTCTCTCATGGTCAGTCCAGGTTTATTGCTATCCTCCTTTGTTCCCTGGTCAGTCCAGGTTTAAGGCTATCCTCCTTTGTGCCCTGGTCAGTCCAGGTTTAGGGCTATCCTCCTTTCTGTCATGGTCAGTCCAGTTTTAGGGCTATACTCCTTTGTGCCATGGTCAGTCCAGGTTTAGGGTCATCCTTCTTTGTGCCATGGTCAGTCCAGGTTTAGGGCTATCCTCCTTTCTACAATGGTCAGTACAGGTTTAGGGACATCCTACTTTGTGCCATGGTCAGTCCAGGTTTAGGGCTATCCTCCTTTCTACCATGGTCAGTCTAGGTTTAGTGCTATCCTCCTTTGTGCCCTGGTCAGTCCAGGTTTTGGGCTATCCTCCTTTCTACCATGGTCAGTCCAGGTTTAGGGCTATCCTCCTTTCTGCCATGGTCAGTCCAGGTTTAAGGCTATCCTCCTTTGTGCCCTGGTCAGTCCAGGTTTAGGGCTATCCTCCTTTGTGCCCTGGTCAGTCCAGGTTTAGGGCTATCCTCCTTTCTGTCATGGTCAGTCCAGATTTAGGGCTATTCTCCTTTCTGCCATGGTCAGTCCAGGTTTAGGGTCATCCTTCTTTGTACCATGGTCAGTCCAGGTTTAGGGCTATCCTCCTTTCTGTCATGGTCAGTCCAGGTTTAGGGCTATCCTCCTTTCTTCCATGGTCAGTCAAGGTTTAGGGCTATCCTCCTTTGTGCCCTGGTCAGTCCAGGTTTTGGGCTATCCTCCTTTCTACCATGGTCAGTCCAGGTTTAGGGCGCCAGGTTCGGGGCGGCAGTTCGGGTTTGCGTCCGAGGCTCTCAATACTTATGTTGCCCAAGATTAGGACTATCCTCCTTTCTGCCATGGTCAGTCCAGGTTTTGGGTTATCCTTCTTTGTGCCATGGTCAGTCCAGGTTTTGGGTTATCCTTCTTTGTGCCATGGTCTGACCAGGTTTAGGACTATCCTGCTTTCTGCCATGTTCAGTCCAGGTTTAGGACCATCCTCCTTTCTCCCGTAATCAGTCCAGGTTTAGGGCTATCCTCCTTTCTCCCATGGTCAGTCCAGGTTTAGGGCTATCCTCCTTTCTACCATGGTCAGTCCAGGTTTAGGGCTATCCAACTTTGTACCATGGTCAGTCCAGGTTTAGGGCTATCCAACTTTGTGCCATGGTCAGCCCAGGTTTAGGACTATCCTGCTTTCTGCCATGTTCAGTCCAGGTTTAGGACCATCCTCCTTTCTCCCGTAATCAGTCCAGGTTTAGGGCTATCCTCCTTTCTCCCGTGGTCAGTCCAGGTTTAGGGCTATCCTCCTTTCTACCATGGTCAGTCCAGGTTTAGGGCTATCCTCCTTTCTACCATGGTCAGTCCAGGTTTAGGGCTATCCTCCTTTCCACCATGGTCAGTCCAGGTTTATGGCTATCCTCCTTTGTGCCATGGTCAGCCCAGGTTATTAGGACTATCCTGCTTTCTGTCATGGTCAGTCTAGGTTTAGGACCATCCTCCTTTCTACTATGGTCAGTCCAGGTTTAGGGCCATCCTCCTTTCTACCATGGTCGGTCCAGGTTTAGGGCCATCCTTCTTTGTTCCTGGAGCTTTAACTTGCAGAGCTGTGGTCAGTCCAAGTTTGGCAGTGTCACCCATTGTGCTATTGTCAGCCCAGGTTTGGAGCTACCACCCATTGTGACATGGTAAGTTTCCAGTTGGGGCTGTGACCCTTTAGGGTCCTCAGAGGTCACATCCAGCCTCATGATCCTGTGAAGTGAGGAGTTTGTCTGACCAGGAGCTTCCCGTCAGGCACAATCGATGTCTTCATCTCTTGGCTGCTCTGCTCACCTGATGTTCTCCTGCAGGCGGCTCTGAATATTAATACTTGTCCTGTGGAAATCTCTGCCAGGTGATCACGAACACAACGGCAGTGAGAGGATAAAATGAAACACCCCGGGAGGTTTAGAACATCAGTTCTGCATCATTTACCATTTTGTGCTCTATTAATCATCTCTTATCTTCAGACATAGGCGACGGTCATCTACGTACAGAGGACAGCAAGAAGCTGAGCTACTCAGTGTATGACTCCCCGCGCCCGGCACTATTGGAAGCAGTCACATGTGGGGTCAGTAAGATTCAGGATCAGTCACATGTGGGGTCAGTAACATTCAGGATCAGTCACATGTGGGGTCAGTAAGATTCAGGATCAGTCACATGTGGGGTCAGTAAGATTCAGGATCAGTCACATGTGGGGTCAGTAAGATTCAGGATCAGTCACATGTGGGGTCAGTAAGATTCAGGATCAGTCACATGTGGGGTCAGTAACATTCAGGATCAGTCACATGTGGGGTCAGTAACATTCAGGATCAGTCACATGTGGGGTCAGTAACATTCAGGTTAAGACACATGTGGCGTCAATTACATTCAGGATCAATCACATGTGGGGTCAGTAACATTCAGGATCAGTCACATGTGGGGTCAGTAAGATTCAGGATCAGTCAAGTGTGGGTCAGTAAGATTCAGGATCAGTCACATGTGGGGTCAGTAAGATTCAGGATCAGTCACATGTGGGGTCAGTAACATTCAGGATCAGTCACATGTGGGGTCAGTAAGATTCAGGATCAGTCACATGTGGGGTCAGTAACATTCAGGATCAGTCACATGTGGGGTCAGTAAGATTCAGGATCAGTCACATGTGGGGTCAATAATATTCAGGATCAGTCACATGTGGGGTCAGTAACATTCAGGATCAGTCACATGTGGGGTCAATAATATTACTGACACATGTGGGGGGTCATAAATCAGGACCGTCACTGTGGGATCAGTAACATTAGGTCAGTCACATGTGGGGTCAGTTACATTCAGGATCAGTCACATGTGGCGTCAGTAAGATTCAGGATCATCAAAGTGGGGGCAGTAAATTCAGGACAGTCCCAGTGGCGTCAGTAAGATTCAGGATCAGTAATTTGGGGGCAAAAATATTCGGATCATCCATGTGGGGTCAAAACATTCAGGGTCATACATGTGGGGTCAATAAT